>CM030363.1:219301631-219519131 GCA_017893485.1 Hemerocallis citrina | reverse complement strand
GAAATGTTAGCTGACCCTTTCATCCCTAACATTTTTTGTTTATTTTAATTCCAATCGTTCAACTTTTATGTTTAACATCTTGAACTCGACAGTGTGAAACCAGAAATAAAAGTCATTGATTTGGGATCAGCCTGCATGGAGAATCAAACAGTATACTCATACATTCAGGACTTCTTAGATTCAGTCCCATTTATATAAACAAATTTGTTCGGCAACTTGCCTGTTCTTACCATCTCAGACTCTTAATGCTTCCTTTTGCAGAGTCATTACTACAGATCTCCAGAAGTTCTTCATTATCCGTATCCTTGCATACACATTTATTCATTCATTCATTGGCAATTTTATTGACTTTGTTTGCACGCCCTTTTCCTCTGAGCTTTTGGTTAACTGGAATTTAAGTAGATTTTCTTTTTCAATCGGTTTAGAGCTTAACCTATACACATTTATTCATTGGCAATTTTATTGACTTTGTTTGCACGCCCTTTTCCTCTGAGCTTTTAGTTAACTGGAATTTAAGTAGATTTTTTATTTTTTCAATCAGTTTGGAGCTTAACCTATACACATTTATTCATTGGCAATTTTGTTGACTTTGTTGGCACACCCTTTTCCTCTGAGCTTTTAGTTAACTGAAATTTAATTAGAAATTTTTATTTTTTCAATCGATTTGGAGCTTAACCTATACACATTTATTCCTTGGCAATCTTATTGACTTTATTTGCAAGCCCTTTTCTCCGAGCTTTTAAGTTAACTAGAATTTTAGTAGATTTTGTTTTTTTTTAAATTTGGAGCTTAATCTATTATTAGATATACAACTGCAATTGATATGTGGTCATTTGGTTGTATTGGTTGTCGAGTTATTCTTAGGCCTTCCTTTATTTTTCGGAGCATCAGAATATGATCTTCTTAAGAGGATGATCGAGATACTTGGGTATGTTGATTTCCATGCTTTGCCCTTTATACTTATGTCTTATCAAAACAATTTCATAGTTCTTTTACTATTATAGAGTTGTTAGAATCCAAGAAGGAAAACTTATGAATGCTAAAAATTTCAAGTAAGAAGCTATTATTATTGAAATGCTGCTAAAATATAATATATTCTTCTAGTTGTTTTGTTACTTTATTATGAGCTTATGTGTACAAAATGTAGACTGCTTTTGGAATTAAGTAATATTAGTTTATTTAGTTTGTTTACTGAGAGAGGGTAGGATTCATGACGTGTTGGTTTGTTTACTGTTACGCCCCCGCACAAAAAAATGCACGGGTAGAAATTGGTGGGGCCCACTAGTCAGAATTGTTTCCCGTTGCGTTACAATACAATGCGGATGTTTTGTTTCTGTGATTGTGTTGTTTGTTTTCTACGATTTGAAATGGATGGTAGCAATACTAGCATTCATCATGTGCATGCTTTACGTTTTCAGCTCTTCTTCTGCCTGAATTGTGCCTTCTTAAGAGGGGAAGGGTTGCTTCATTTGCAAACTATTTTGAATTAGCATACGTAACAATTGTTAGTTTTTTTTAGTAGTACGTTATCTGGGTTAGACGATGAGGCAATTGTGTATTGGGTGCTGCTTTTTTCCATAGAGATACTGAATACAGAGTGTTCAAAATTACATCTGAAATAGAGATTGTAAAACCACACTAGAACGAAGAAAAACATACTTTGCGAATGAGGGAAGCCAAAAAAGGCATAGTATTTTAATGATAAGACTACATCTACAATGTGATATTTACCTTTCTTTTCTGCCTTTTGCCTATCTGATTTTTGCTGAACTTACAAACTATATATGAATTGATTTTTGTTAAGAATGATCTTAATAAAAAAAAGATGAAATTTTTACTTAGTTTGTATATAATCATAAAAGATTCCTTTGGGTTTTCCTTTTTCTTATGTGAAAAAGTAGTTACACTCCACGGGGGGCTTCGGCCAACCTTTTATGATAAAAAAAATGCAATTACACTTCATGAGAAGAGTACATTTAAGCTATTGCTTGAAGATTCAAATTTCTTCAAATCAAACTCCTTTTCATTTTGGTTAGAATGATTCTTTCCTTAAATGAGTATGAAACTGATACACTGATCTGAAAACATAAATGTATAAGCATGGGCAGATCAGTCCCCCATCAATTTTCGGGAAAGAACTCTATCATATATAAATTTTCCATAAAAAGAAAACAAGTACATACAGAGAACTCATAACCTGTTTAGTTATCCATATACTAATTAATTCAAAAGTCACAACCAAATATCATTGTAGAAAAGGTTTTATTTTTTTGGAATTTTATTTTCAGTTTCAGTTCTAAATTTTGTTTCGATTCGGTTGTGGATCTGATTGTTGATGTTAAATTTGAATGAGTTGAAGTTTATTATCGGATTTTTCAACATTAAGACTGCTCAGTAACATCGAATAGTTTAAGAATTGACGACGAGTTATGTGCCAAATCAAGAAAATTTGTGGCTACTTTTTTATGCATAAGAAATTGTGGGTATTGCGGTTTGTTTATTTAGTTGCCATGATTGAATGGTCGAATGATCGAATGGTCGATGAGGAGGCAGCAATTGATCCAGGAATGCCCTATACTGGCTAATATTGAGCCCAAGCAGATCAAAGTTTGGTTCCAGAATTGAAGGTATAAAATAATATAAAACTATTTCTCGATTATTTTGTAGTTATTTTAATTATATTGTTTAGTAATAATGCGGGGTTGTGTTGTTTTGGGAGATGATTGTTGGGGAGTGAGGTGACAATTAAGGAATTAGAGAAGAATGATGGAGCCACTGTTGTTTATAATAATAATACTGTTTATAATAATACTGTTTTATCTTGCATTTTTTGCAAGGAACGATATAGAACTTTTGTCTTGCTAACTTTGTGGAAAAATATGGGGGGTAAAATGCAATATATTCTCCTGAAGTTTCAGCAAAATTCAAAGACTACAATTTAACTTTCTGTTTTAAAATAAAAATGCTTTTTGGGGGCAGTCATTAGTATTTTTTTTAGAAAATTGGTTAAGGGTAGTTTTTTTTAAAATATAATTTTACTGAAACTTCAGGGTTGTATTTTTAGCCTAGAATGAACATTGCAGAATTTGATGTTTATGACTGTGATTTTTTTGGGACCATCCTGTTGATTGTTATCTTCAACTACAAACATAGTGACATTCTAGATGGATCGCTGTCTCCTTTTACCTATATTTTTCTTTCATTTCATTGAATTACTTTCTTATCATTATAACATCATAATCTTGATTCAAATATGACTATACTCTGGTTTTATTAACTATAAAGTTTTTTTTAATTTAAATTTTTTTATCAGATACCGTGAGAAGCAACGGAAATAGTCTTCTCGCCTTCTGACTGTCAATGGAAAATGAGCGCCTTCAAAAACAGGTTGCCCAGCTGGTTCATGAGAACGCGTACATGCGTCTGCAATTACAAAATGTGAGATTTCTATTTTCTTGACTTTGGTTGATGGTTAATCTGAATTTAAATAATCACATGTTTTTAATTGATCCACAAGTTCACTAGGTTAATTTGGTTGGAGAAATATTGATATTTCAATTATTGGATTTAAAATCCAAGGAAGTAGCTAATATTCAAAAGAAAAATCTCGTACTAAAGTTTATAATTTTTTGTTATTCAATAATCTCAAAGATGGTGTTCATCAAATGGTCGGACTCGAATATATTAGTTCATGAATATATTACCGAATAAAAGTAAACTATCACCAAATATTTATGATCATGTCATTCTATTGTAAGCTTCGTTGGATGTAAATTATCAAGATTTAAGATGATATAAATAGTTTGTTGTGTAATTGGGACCAATCTGACAAAATTGTTGTAGGCAAGATAATTTTTTTTGCAATTTCATATTGTTATGTTTGGGTTTTATTCCATATGGGTATGTGCCTTGAACTTTTGATCTTCAAGTGTGCTATTTGTTGAATTTGAATTTGTGTCCTACATCATTTAGGACTAAAAGAATGTAGATCAACTTCATGTACACCAATATGGAAGGTGGTTAAGTAAAGCTAGGAAGACTATTTTCAAGGAATTTGGGATGTATGCCAGACGATTGAAGTTTTTAGTTTACAGAAAATCTACTTTGAAAAACATGTCTTTGAAAATCAACTTTGAAAAACATGTTTTTCCTACATCCTGAAAATTAGGATTGCCTTATATTTCGTGATGATGTGTGATTTTGTTGAAATCAGTGGTTGATGAAAAGGAGGTGGCTTCATCGCCAAAAGGAGGTGAAAATAAGGTGGATAATGCAAGTAGGTCAAGTAGTTCAAGCAGCAAAAGTAGTGATTCTTGATCTTCCTCCAGTGGTAACAATTTTATCTATGTGTTGTTCTTTGCAAAATACATAATTTCCACCTCAAATTGAAAACTAAATCCATGCTACCCACTTGGGGGGGGGGGGGGGGGGGGGGGGGGGGTATTTTCCTTTTTGATGAACCATACTTTATTGTATTCATGGTCCTTTTTGAATTGTTTTTATATTAATAACTAGGTTAAACATTGATAGCACAGGAAATTTTGTTTTCCTTTAAAGTTAAATTGACTTATACCTTGAGTTGTGTTACAGATTTTGACAGTGAAAGTTCTTCTGCGCGATCCGATGCATCCAATGCCTCAATCACCGAGAACGTAAACCATAATTCAGGTAAGAATTAGTATTATTCGATAAATTTATTTTGTAGGATAATTTACTGTTTTGATACTATTTATGTTGTGTTCTGTAACTGCAAATTTCTTTAGTTTCTGTAGTACGTTCACTGTTCACTGTTGCTCATTATGTTTTCCATTTAATATTTATGTAGTACGTTCACTGTTGCAATATAAAGACCATCTATACTTTTCACCATGTGCCTTACAGTGCCTTATAGTATACAACTTGCTAAAATAATTTCACCATGTGTCTTACAGTATACAACTTGCTTTTTCTCATTGACAAACAAAACATTTCTTTTTCTCATTCCATTTGATGCTTAATATGCTAATATTTGCGGTTGAATGCTGTTTGCATTGTTCGTAGTGCGAATTTTGATGGGTATGAATTCTGGTTTGAGAAGAAAGGATAAAGCTTGAATCTTTTACATCTTTCATGTTTGTTTTGTTCATTTTAGTTTTATGTGCCCATAAAAGTATATAGTTCATTTTAGTTTCATGTCTAAATCTAATCTTGATTGTTAGTGATTGGAGAAGGAAAATAAGATTAGAGTTTCTCAGATTTAGTAGAAATTCTCATTGATTTGTTGGTTCCGTTTCCATTAAAATGATTTTTTCATTCTTGATCATGATTTTTCAGGTCTCTTCATTATGGCGGGTTTAGTCGTCTGTCCATCTGTAATCTTCATATTCTCAGAATGTTTGTAATGCTTTCTTTTTCTCTTTATGTTACTGTCTATTTTGGTTGGTTGATGTATATTTTGGTGGAGGATGTAATAGTTGTAAGTATCTGTATATGATGATGATATAATATAGTTATGTTAATACTCGTACCCGCAATTTTGTGGAGTATTGGGTTCTGTGTTTGGTTTTTAAAAGGTTTTCCGATGGTTTTTCTAAAAATTCATTACATTTTCAGATGATTTTTTTGTTTTTATTTTGTATCTTGAATTATATTATGATTTTCCCCCCATGGACTTATATATATGATGCCTGTGTGATGTTGCTAGGTTTTGTCTGGGGATGATTGATATTTATTGCCTATGATGTCATATTTTTAATTGTTAACAGAATTCTGTAAGGAATTGCTATAAAGGGGCTAATATTTTAGGGGAGACTCTGTCAAAATTTTTGCTAAATTTCTTAAAATCTATTATGTTTTCAAACGATATCGTGGTTTTTTATTTTGTATCTTTAGTCATATGACCTTTTTTTCCCCCAGAGCCCTATATATATGATGCCTATGTGATGTTGCTTGGAATGGCCTGGGGAGAATTCATATTTATTGCCTGTGATGTTATATTTTTAATTGTGATCATAATTCTGTAAGGAATTGCTGTAAAATGGCTAATATTTTAGGGGAGATTATGTCAAAATTTTTACTAAATTTCGTAAAATCTATTATGTTTTCAAACGATATCTTGGTTTTTATTTTGTATCTTTAGTCATATAAAGATTTTTTCCCCCAGAGCCCTATGTATATGATGCATGTGTGATGTTGCTTGGATTGGCCTTGGGAGGATTCTTTTTGACTGCCTGTAATGTTAATTTTTTAATTTTGAGCAGAATTCCGTAAGGAATTGCTTTAAAAGGACAAATATTTCAGAGGAGATTCTGTCGAAATTTTTACTACAATCCTGCCTGTAAAATTTTAGAGAAGTTTGTCGAAATTTTTACTAAACAACTTAATTAATTAATCAATATTCGCGATAACGTGCCGTAGAAAACAATTTAGAGGTGATTGTATTAGAAAACTATTTGGAAACAATATAATTTCAAAGGAGGCCGTAGGAAACAATTTAAACGTGTCGTAGGAAACAATTTAAAGGTGATTGTATTAGACTAACTCAAATAACTACAAATAAATTTATATGCAGTTTCGAATATGTGCCGTAGGCACGTGCCACGGGCATACCTAGTGTGTGTGTGTGTGTGTATATATATATATAGTGTTAAAGTCTAGAATGATGTACGAGAGTGATATGAAATAAAAAAACATGTTACATGTAATAAAAAATATGTAATACAAACCACAATATTACATAGTAAGGCGGTAAGCTTGGGAGGGATCTAGAGTTTAAGATAGTCTAGGGTCAGATTGAAGAGAGCGCATTGAACTATTTTCGTGCACCTCAACTTAACCTAAACTTAGAATCTCTTCGCCCTAAATTCCCTAGTGAGTTTCTACTGCCCACATCTTTAATTTTCATTCTTCAATTTTCAATCTTCGGGAATTAGTGAGATTAGGTCTTCATTCTTCGAGATTTCGTTCTCATTCTTCATCTTCTGGAGTGTTACTACCACTTGAGCCTTCTTGTATTTCTTGAGTCCTCTGCTTCACTTTTATCCAATATTCCGAGAACACTAGCATCTCCAAAGTCTTCGGTGTCAGACAATTCATTTTTTAGTTCAAAATCTTGCTACAAAAAAAAAACACTTTATGATGCGAAGGTGACACCTAGGGAGTTAGTACAACTTTTGTCATGCTAAAAAGAGTAGGATATGGATCTTCATTGTTTTCCCACCATATTAACACATCAATATTGTGTTCAAACGGTAGTGAAGGTTGTGCATTATACCATTTTAACTCACTAGGTGCATTAGTCTTGAGTTTTTTAGATTGAATAAGATTCCATACACTAGCTGATGTATCTGCAAATGCAATGTCCTTACCTTTGGAAGAAGATGATGTTGTTGTTGTTGTATTTTGAGAAGTATCATACTAATTATCTAATATTGACCCAAACTGTACTACAATTTAATCAACATCATAAGAAAAATCTTCAACCGTACTATAAAACAAAGCAATCAAATTCTGTGTACTACTTGATACAAAGATCTATTACACTAGCAACACAATACAACATAGGAAGATGATGAAAAAATTTCATAAATTTTTCGTAAGCGAGAAAAACAATTGAGCTATTGTAAGTATCACGCTGCACTTCCCAAAATACGGATGTACAGACACGCAACTAAGCCCCAACGAATGATACACATCATTCATAAGCTGTGCGTTTATCACTCAACAATATAATTATGAACACATCCACACAGACAATAAAAATGATCACATAAAAATGAAATAGAATAAATAATCCTCAAACATAACCATCATCTGGGAAACATAAACTTCGGGTCAAAATGACAGGAAATGCAATGTACTGAAACAATAACAATGCAATAACCAGTTCGCTACGCCTACCTAGATAAAGTAGCGAGTGAGGAATAACATAAAATAATTTAAAAAAATTAACGCAGCAAAATCCGACTCGATCATTTAGAAGGTTTGATCGCCAAGTTCCTCTAGTAGTTCCTCTTCAATACCTGCAAACTCAAAATCTGTGGTGGTGGGGGGTTTCCATTAGAGCAAGCTTCGGACGGCAAATAGTAACAAGCAATATGATAACAAAACAACAAGGTATAACATTGAAGGCAACAAGAACTAGGCTATCCAATTACTGAAATAATATTATCATGTGCGATGCAGGTAACAACTGTAGGTTAGGGAGATCAAGATATTGAGGTATAATTATTGGTAATCAGGAATCATGTAATCAGGAATCATGCAATCAGGAATCATGTAATCAGTGTTAATGCTTCGGTCTGAGTCTATCAGTTTTATTAACCTAACTAATGCACTAAACCATGTGTTCAAGTTGAAAAAGATGAATGTTACATATAGTTCATAAATCATTGTAGTCAGGACAAGTATCATGAATTGATGCAATACATGATATTGTATTACTATGATAATGATGATGATGATAACTATGATAACGATCCATATTTCGACAAAAACAAAATGGTAATCAGGACAAATATCAAGAATTGATGCAATACATGACATAGAGACAAGATGGTAATCAAGAATGTTTCGAATGATAAGTGCAAATGCATGATATGAAATTGTTCTATCGATCAACTATATTTGTACAATTTATTAAGCATGAATAATAATATGCATATAGTTCAAGCACGCAAAGACAACAATATATGACGACACTAAAACTCATTTTTCACTGATACAGGAATGCAAAATCGATTCCATCAGGGATTCCAGAAAGTAGACTCTCTGCAGAATCCAACATCTATTCACATGACACATTCTAAGTTCAGTAGCTATGTTTATCAGTAAGACCATTACAAGTATAATGTACAGCAGCAATACATGGTTAACTTCTCCTTGTTAGGTTTCGAATGCAATCACATATTAAATACACAACGGAAAAAATTACAAAAATATCGAAACCTAGCAATGGATCCATGCGAAAACCATAACTCGTGTTTAGGAGTTATACTTTAAAGATGGATCTGTTATCTCCATAATATATTGATCACAACACTACAATATTGTGGTGCCTCTACCGTATCCACACAAATGGAACGAAAAACGGCTCTCCCTCAGACCACGGTGCTAACTGCGGGAAAGGAATGTTCTTCCTCACGATCTCTCTCTCACTTTCTGTGACGGCTAGGATTTTTACACGTGTGTCTTTTCCACAGATACATATCATATATATAGGTGCAGAAAACCAACCCTAAGAGAGTAATGAGGTTGTTGGGCTCACAATCTGACATTGCTCAGATTCCTGTGTGGACCTTTGAAGTTTAGTCCGCTCACTTAATCTAATTAAATTTTCAACCAGTTTCAGGAGTCGAAGTCTTACTTGGATCCCTAATTAAATTCATCTTATGAATTTCAATCTCAATTTTGATCCATTCTAAGTGTGTGACCCTATAAGTTCCCATTACATTGACAGTAATACTAAATCATATTTGTGTATTACAAATAGTGAGTGGTATCTAGTAATACATCACTGGTACTCAAGTAACGAGAATGTCAGTGATGTAACATAACCTATATGTGACCAACGTTACCATGTAGTCTAGTCCATTTGTCCAAATATCTTAATTGACCACAAGGCATAGAGCATGTCTCCCTTGTATAGTTCAATCTTTGGTTTCTTGATGTTCAAGTAGACTTACTAAAATAAATGAGATCAATATCTCATATTGACTCATTTGAGCACGGCCCTCCATTTTGCAGTCTCACTCAATCAAGGAGCCCGTAAATATCGCTCATGTTATGTAAGAGGGACAAATCCTATCTAAGTCACTCACATCCCTCTACATGATTTATCATATATCCAATAGTCAACTTTATAATCACCTTATTACATGCAACGTTGGACAACATTAAGACATATAACTTCTCATGTAGAGAACCATAGTGACTTCAAGTCAAAGGACTACGTACACCATGGTCACTGTGAGAACCGCTTATGACACTCATGTAACGATCCATGCAGCATTCTCATGGTGGATCAGTTCAGTAGATTATTACTCTGATATGTACCCATGTGAAGACTTGATATCTCATATCCATGACCCGTGAGAATGGTCATCAGCCTACGTACACACTAGTCTTTATGTATTATCTTTGTCCTATTTCACAATAATACTTGACTAGGGACATTTAAGAACAGTGTTTTGATTTCAGCCAATAGGATCTCACAATCAAGTCATACACTTGATATCCCATGACAATGAACTTACTATTCTAAGAACTTCAACTTAGTATTCTAAGAACTTCAATATGTTCATTTAATTCACAATAAATGACATAATAAATGACACAATAAATGAAATGCCTAAATATGTGTAACCCCTGTTTTCCGTTTTCTATATTTTGGGTATATTTCCTTTTTCTGTGTTTTATCTGGGTTTGGGTTCCTTATAAAAATTTTCGTTTTCTTAAATTCCTTTTTATTTCAAAAATATTTTGTATCTCCTGTTAAAATCTGTTCTTTTGATTAATTGTACTTATTGTTATTTTCAAATGATTCTTATGTTATAATACAAATCCTATTATTTGTGTTATTATTATTATCAGTATCATTATTTTATTATTATTACTATTATTATTATTATTATTATTATTATTATTATTATTATTATTATTCTAACTCGACTAAAACAAAATTTATCCTGCAAATTATATATAGACATTTATTTGAAAGCCACTCCATTTGACTATTATTATTTTATTTTTTTTGAGTGTTAACTAATTTAGTATTTTATTATTTAATTTTCTTATTGGATTTTATAACCCAATTAAATCCTATTTTAAAACCCCTAACCCAAACCCATTTTAATCCCCAACCCCATATAACCTGTTTCAATACCCAATTACCCTATTCTGTTTTAATAAAACCCAATACCCATTATCTAAAACTACCTTAAACCCAGTTGTGCACCTCCAACACCCGAAACCCACTGTGCAGCCGCTATCCATCTCCTAACACCTAACTTTAGAGCTCTTCATCCCTATATATTGAACCCATACTTTTCCCTGTGCCCCTGCCTTCAACCTAGCACCACTAACCCCATCCCAGTGCTTCCCCGACCTCCTAGCCACCCCTGAATGAACCCTGTTCATCTCTCCCTGTTCTCTCAACCTCCCGATCTCTCCTCCTCTACCCTGTGCAACCCCCGCTCAGCCCCAGCCAACCATCCTGTCTCCCTGCCCTGCCTCGTCCCAACTTCAGCCAGTGCCAGCCAGTGCCAACCCCCTGGTCGCCTGTAGCAGCACCAGCACCCCAGGCCGTCGCGGCCATCCCAGTGGTAGCCTGCACCTATCCGGCTTCCCCCCATCCACCTGCAGCAGCGACTGCAGCAGCACAGCACCACAGTGCTGTGCTTTCCCTCCATCGTCAGACCAGACCAGGCTAGACAGCCGTAGCCTCGTGACCTCCTGTCGCTGCTTGCTGCTGCGTGCTGCCTGTCCATCGTTGTCCTGTCGGCTGTCCCCTTGGTCGCAACCGTCGATCGTCGCCAGAACCGAGCACTGCAGTTGCTGTGATATGGGTTTTGATCATCTTTGATGTGAGCCGTTCGATCGTTTCCGATCATCATCAAGATCAGATCATCAGGTTCTTTACCTATAATCTTAGCCGTCGATTCCTTGATCTTGATCTTGGATCTAGCCGTTGGATCTCTTGATCATCCTCTTGATCATCGAGAACTATGCTTAGTGTTCGTGATCGCGATTGTGATCGTGTGTTTGTGATTGGTTCGTGATTCGTTCGTTCGTGTTCGTACCCCGGGATTCATTCCCGTTATTCTTGTTCCTTGTATCGTTTTCATCGTCCTCTCTCAGGCAAGTAACTTGTATTCTTTTCTTTGTGTAATACAAGTACTAAATACTGCCTGTAGTGCAGTTGGGTTCTAGAGACAATTGTGTGTGAATCTCCTTGTTGATATTGTCTCTATAGTGATGATTTGATCATAGTTGTCTGACGACATACATGACATGATATAACCTAGGATTGACCACATCGTGTTGCATATATGCGTGTTGTTCATATGATATTTTGTGCTCGTGCGTGTTATTCGTGGTAGACTTATTGTGGACTTGTGAAATAACCTATATCTTGTTGTTTGGACATCTAGTACACTATATTTCATGTTTGGTTGTATTTTGGATGAGTTTTATATGAACTAGTTGATTTTGTGCATGAAGGATATTTTCAGTTTTACCGGTTTTCTGTTTTGATCAGCATTTTAGACTCTATTAAGGTCAGTATTTATATTTTTTGAACATGAACTGTAGAGAATTCTGTCTATTTTCTAACCCTTTTGAATGATCACAGTTTCTATTTACGGTTTGTGAGTTATGTCGATTTTACTACAGTGGTGTCGAAATATTCCCAGATTTTGTTTTCTATGAATTCTGAAGAGTAGTCTATTTTTATTTTGGTGTTAAAATTATTATTTTGATCTGAAATTTTTCACAGTACTTCTAGACCTGATTGGGATTAACCTAGAATTTTTATGGATTTATTTGATGAGTTTTACAAACCGTTCTATGTTTCAAAACAACTACTATACTCGTAGATTTTTCTTGCTGTTCCGTAAAAAACCTGATTTTCAACCTATTTCGACTTGTTGTTTCTAAAATATTTCTAAATATGAAAGTTAGCCTAATGTATCTATTTTGTTATTCTTTTAGCGGATTTAGATTTCGATTTATGGTTTGTGAGGTATTTCTGTTTTCGCGTTTCAGTGTTTATGATTTCAGATTTACAAAACTACTACATTTTGATGTTTTCTAATTTTACTTGACTACTCTATTTATATTGAAAAATTATAAAACTTGTTTTCTGTTACTAGAAATATAGGGGAATACCCCAGATTTTTCGTGAATTTAATTAATGAGTTTTCTTTCTGTTTTCCTGACATTGAATACAATCTACTGATTTCTGGCTGAACACGTTTTCTGGTTTCAATTCAGTTTTGACTCATGTTTTTGTGAAATACTATATGACTTGTATATACTCGTTGGATTCGGCTGAGAGTCTATTTTTCATATTCTTTGACGGATTCAGATTTTTATTTTTGTAGCAACGGGAATCCCTGTTTTAGTGCAATACTGTCTTGTTATCCTAAACTAGGATTTTCGTTGTTAAATCATGTTATGAGTTATCTTTCGCCTATACATATTTATCTTGAAACCTGAACCTCTTACTTATTTATTCCATGTTATTCTTGACTTGTTTGTGACACATACATGTCTGTTTAATATTAACAACAAAATAACCAAGCCGGGGTTAAGGGTAAAACCTTAGTAGTGGACAATATAAGTATGTGTACTCAGAAGGGGGCCCGTGTTTTCCATTACTTGTTGCCATATTTCATGATTACATGATTCATGCTTGATATTACTTATTGCCATATTTCATGACTACATGATTCATGCTTGTTACTACTTGTTGCCATGTTTCATGACTACATGATTTATGCTTGTTACTACTTGTTGTCATATTTCATGACTACATGATTCATGCTTGTTACTACTTGTTGCCATGTTTCATGACTACATGATTCATGCTTGATACTACTTGCCGCCACGTGTTCACGATTACATAACTCGTGCTTGATACTACTTGTTGCCACGTGTTCACGATTACGTGACTCGTGCTTGATACTACTTGCTACCACGTGTTCACGATTACGTGACTCGTGCTTGATACTTGTTACTTGACTTGACATTTTGAGTACAAGGCCCTATAAAAACCCACCACTAGGCCTAAACAAAACTGTTTGAATGTAGCAACCATGTGACAAAAAGCTGGGGCGCATAAAGTGCTACCTAGATAGTAATAATACAAGACTTGACATACATGATACCTGTACATGATACTTGACATTTGTTACATGTTACATGTACTTGATACTTGTTTACTTGATACTTCATACTCGTTACTTGTACATGATACCTGATACTTGATACTTGTTCACTTGATACTTGCTACATGATACTTGATACTTGATACTTGATACTTGATACTTTTACTCATTTACATGATACTTGTTTTACTTGTCACTTAATACATGCCACTTACACTTGTTCATCTTGCCATGCTAGTTGTTATATTTTGTTATCATGCCTATTTCATGTTATTAGTTTACCCTTTTCCATGTACTTGTATCCTGCACTACAAGCAGCCCGTAACTTGCATTGACGGGGGTTTGTTTTCTTTTTTCTCTTCCTACAATTTATTAAATTGCAGATTTTGGAGATCAGCTGTCAGATGGAATAGCCGAGATGAGATACTAGATACTGAAATTTGGCTATATTATTCCTTATTGCTTATTTTGAATTATTGTATTTTGCTACTTGGATTTATTTGTATTTGGGCAATATGACCCAGGATATTGACTTATTCAGATCTGGATTATTTGAGATTAATATATTTTGTTTCAAGTATTCTTGTTGGTATTTTGATTCATATATGCATGCTTGGTTGACTTTTCTTGCTTCTGACTCTGATTATTCTTGTGAAATATTGTAAAGACTCTTGAACAACTTATGGATGATGAAAATCATTCGCTGGGCTAAGTCACGTATCCGTATTCTGTATTCTCTTTTGGGAAGCGGGGCGTGACAATATGAAATAAATATCATGATACAATGTAAACTAGTAATTTAAATACACAACTGGCCACTAGGGCATACACCAACACTCCTATCCATAATTCTGCTGAAACCTCATCATCAAATCTCACAAAATTTAGAATCTGATTCTTAACAATGTCTATTAATATTCAGTTCCATTTCATATCAGAATTCCACCAACAAATTTTTGTTTCTGGTAGTTTATGAGGACGATACATCTTAAACAGAAAATCTGAAAAATTAGATGTTACAACACTAAAACTTTAATATCTCACAACCTATAAGTCATTTTGTGAAACCCAAAGATATTCTGGATTCTACACTCAGAGCCAGATGTCTACAAAATACACCTATAAAACTCTAATTTTGGTTACGGGGACCGAGTGCAAATCTCCACACAAAATCAGACAAAAAACATTGCAAAAAATCTATTACTTTGTTTTAAAGCCTTGATTCACAAAATAGGATTTATAATCATAATTACATTCATGTTTCTATTCCATAATCAAATCAAATTTTTAACAAGTACAAGTGAATGATGATTCATAACGTTAAGTTTAATATTTCTAACATGCAACAAAAGTACCAATCAACATTAATATTTTCTAAAATAACTCCATGGCATGGTATTCGTATAAAATGGTGATTATAATTCTGCATGAAAGGTTTTACAGGGATCCTCTATGAACATCAAATTAAGAGGTAATCGACGGGGAAACAAATCAATGATATTTGGTTCAAGAATTTAGTAAATTCATACGAAATGAAAGAGAATACGAATTGGGCTTCGACATGACAATTCAATAGAGAAAAGCAACAAAAGAAAAGGGACTACTTGCTAGGATTTCAATAAAACATTTGCCAATCCCTACCTCCTCCCTTCTCCCTGCGCCAGAAAAAGTGGAAAAATCCAACTCCCCATTCTGATCCCGACAACAACTGTAGCACCATCCTCATTTTGAACCCTACCCCAGCAGCACCAGTCTTATTCATCCTCGCTGTACTCCTTCCCCTACATCTTATGTCATGATTGTTACTCCAGCTTTACCATCTCCTGCTGATTGGGTCAATCTTCAGCATTGCCTCGTTCAGCTAGAACTCAAGCTCTTCGGTCAGTCTGCCAATGCTGGCTGCTCTGCCTCTGCATTCTCTGTTACTTCCTATATGAATTTTTCTCAAATTTTAGATTCTGGTGCATCATATCATCTTACTAGTGATTATATACCACTCACCATAAGCACTGCACTTCCCTCTCACTCTCCATCACTTCACACAACTGGTGGCTTACTGCTACTAGAGCTGCTACCGGGTCCTATCGGGTCAGGTCCTCCACTATCTGGACCCGGACCCGGTACCTCACGAGTCCAAAGATTGGACCCAGACCTAAACTTGCAAGAATAGGGTATGGGTCCGGGTCTGGGTCCGGGTCCTAATTATTAAATTCTAGCCATCGGGTCCGATAGTAAAGAATAAATATTTGCACTTAAGTATTTTTGCACCCGATACACTACGGTTTCAACAATTTTTGCACCTAAGTACATGAATAAATATTATATTTACACATATCTTCAACAATTACTATTTACATGTATATCCCTATAACTCTATTATTTAAATTTCATACTCTTTTGGGTATTTTTTAACGGGTCCGGGTCCGGGTCTGGGTCTGGGTCGGTTCTATTTTGAGTGGAATCGGATCTGGACCCGGAAGTGCATCGGGTCTTATTTTAGGACCCGGACCCGTATAGATCGAGTCAGTTCCGGTCCAATACCGAGTTCAGGTCGGGTTGGGCCTGGGTATCAGGTAAATGTGACAGTGCTAACTGCTACTCACTGCACACTCAGGATCTATTAGCTCTCTGATGTGAATATTTGCAAGGTGTACAAAATCGCAACAAGTAGTATATTTTTAGTGAAAAGAGTGTCGAACCCACAAGGACTAATTATTTTATTGAGTACCGAATTTACTAGATGAATCACTATTTGGAAAATCCAAATTAATAAATAAAGCGACTAAATTAAATTAATCTAAAGAAAAAATAACTGAATTAATTAAGAGGAGGCGAAATATGAAATTTTGTAATTTGTTAATGGCAAAATTAATTCTAGGACTTTTGACTTCACCTAATTAATCACACACAATTTATAACTTCAAATGAATAAAGAATTTATTTTTCCAAGTTGTAGACCAAAATCCCCAAATTATTCAATGCTTTCTCTCGAACAACACCAAAAATATCTCCAACTAATAGTTTGTCATATCTCTATGCAAATTTAATTAATCGAAGACTCATTAAGTTCTATGGATTTCTTAACGATCACATCAATTTTATAACTTCATATGAATAAAGAATTTATTTTTCCAAGTTGTAGATCAAAATCTCCAAATTATTCAATGCTTTCTCTCGAACAACACCAAAAATATCTCCAACTAATAGTTTGTCATATCTCTGTGCAAATTTAATTAATCGAAGACTCATTAAGTTATATGGATTTCTTAACGATCACATCAATCGCGGTAAATCATCTCTAATTTTGCTCAATCAATGGTGTTTAATTTTATAGTTCTAATTCACAAATTACCTCTCGATATCTCCATCATCCAATAAATCATACAAATATCTGTCCACCAATTGTACGCATTAAGAATAAAAATCAAACACACAACCGTGGAAAAATAGAAAAATAATATGAAATTAAAATTGTGTTATCCAAACTAGGCTATATCAAAACCCTAGAAAAATAAAATTAGTTCATAATAAATTTGCAACTAACAAATACTGTCTTGGATCGCATTATAAATAAATTAGAGAAAGAAAAGAGATACAAAATGAACTGTTTTTGTAGAAAAAATTGGAATCCAAACGCCTCGAAAAGCGTGCATCCCAGTTAAATCCGTTCTCTCTCTTTCTGTCGCCAGGGAGTCACGTGCCGTGCTAACGTCAGCGAAGTCCACGTCAGCTTCTGAGCTACTGTCCCATCCTGCCTGGCCTCAAACCGCATACAGGAGTCGACGCCACATCAGCCGCCAGTCAAGTCACCACGTCACGTCTCTTCTGTGTCGTTTGGAGCACACGCCAGCTATTTTACTTCGTTTTCATCTCGGAGTGCACGCGCAGAAACACGCCACTTCTGTCTTCTGTCCCTCTCTCTTTCTACTTTCTTTTATTTTATTTTCTTAATTTTTAGATCCGGTGTTCTCTTGGTAAGTGTGTCCTCGTTAAGCGCTCCTTTTTTCTCTCTCTCTCTTGGTCTTGTATTTATAGGCAAAATTAGGGTTTACTTTGCAGAAAAACCCCATCTTCTTCATTTATTTGCTTCCTTCCATGATTTGCTCTTTATTTCTTTCTTCTTTTTCTTCTCTTTCCTTTTCTTGAAAACACGTGCTGTATACACAAAATAAAATCAGAAATTAGTCTTTAAAAATAAAATTAATTAGTTTAAAATTAATTAAACTAACTAAAAATCATATTAGCTCATTTAAACCTCTTTTCAAATTGTTTATTACATTTTCACCCTCCATTGGCAATTAAAATTCATATCTTGCATTTCACACGAAGAAATTGTAAAATTTAAAAATCAACAAAATAATAAAATTTAATAAATCGTTCTGTTTGTTCTGCTTGTTGAGTTTTTACCAAAAATCTTCACTTTTTGCATCAAAAATATTATTTCTTCAAAAATAATTAATTACTTGAAATCTTGTGGGAAAAAGATGAATTAAACACAATATAGACGAATACAAGCAATTTTAATGGGTAAATAAGTACAAATATTTGTATAAAAATTAGACACATTAAATACCCCCAAACTTAAGATTTTTCTTGTCCTCAAGCAAAAGTAAAACCCTGAATAAGGGAATAATAATCAATAATAACTCAACTCATTACACTAAGAGATCTCATCATGTAAGCATCCAAATTAAAAATATAAACAATAGCAAATAAAGTAAAATCAAGCATACTCACTTTCTCCGGTGTAATTATTTATTCATAACGCGTCCTTCTTTGGGAATCAAGTGCTTCTGTCAGGCGAGGGTTCGGGTTCGGCTACCAAGCCCGACTGGGAAGCAGCTCTAGAACTTCCCAAATGCTTTGAGGCCCCTGACTATCTGCGTTCCCATGTTAAACATGAACACATCATCATGTTCATATTTGTCATGAAATTAATGTAATTATAGTATGTAACAACTCAATCTGTGATTATCCCTTCTCACTACTACAAACCGAGTAGCAAACTAGAGTTTTTTTTTTCTTCTTTTTTTTAGTCTCTTCTCTAAGTTGTCACTTGCCTTTTGACGCGAATGCAAATATTTGTGATGAATTCACCCAGTTACTCAACAAGTCTCAAACTTAAATTGCTTTGCATACTCATATTTCAAGTTGCCGTTTGACGTAGAAGTAAACATTTGTGATGAATACCCCTAGTTACTACGCAACTCAAAACAATGGAGTAGATTGACTTTAATTATAATATATATATATATATATATATATATATATATATATATATATATATATTATTACTCTATTTACTTAAACTCTGTTTAGGACTAGATCAAAGGGATAATCACAAGAAAAAGCATCACTTTTTTTTTATGTGTAATCGCATGACGGTCATAATTATGTATGGAATTTTGAAATTCAATAATTCTAAAGTAAATAAGTATGCTTAATCTTGCTTTATAATATATTTTCTATCCCTAAAAAATAATAATTCAATGCTTTTGCACAATAAAGAACTCAAAAGTGTAATGGCGAGCCTAATTGAAATCTCTTTTATTTTGTTTATCTTTTCAAAAATATATAAAATAAAATATAAAATAATTGTAAACCTTCCCCACAAACTTGAATATCACATTGTCCTCAACGGGAAAGGAAAAAGAAAAACAAAAAGAATACAAAAAGTTCAGAATTTCTCCCCTGCTTCGTCTTAAAAATTCTGCATGCGCGGCATTCAGTATTTTTGCAATATCTGGAGCTGTAGATGTCCAAATGGGCTGATTATTTTTTTACTGGGAAGCTAAGACAATTTACTACAATTTCTCTTTGAATCAGTTTTCCAGATTCTGACTCCATACTGCTAAAAAACAGCCATCAATGCAGGTGTATAAAACAGCTCCGCCCGTTGACTTCAAAATTTATGCAATCCTACAAAATAAAATCAAAATTTAAAATTAAAGTAAACTAAAAAAGAAAAGAAAATATAAATGAAGTAAAAGAAAACATGGTTTGCCTCCCAAGAAGCGCTAAGTTTTAAGTCTTCGGCCAGACATGGAGGTGAGATGGTTATGTAACGCCAAGATCCAACAACATCAAAACATCTTTTCTAATTCTTCTCTTCAGGTGTGGGTCAGGTTCAAGCTCTAGTTTGAGTCGTTTTCTCCGTGATGATGACGTCTTTGATATCCCCACCTCTTTGAATTTTTGCTGAAAAAATGAATGAATAGATGGTGCAGCATCCAAATACATAACATGTTCAAAATTATTTTCTTTCTCAGATTCAAAAGTTTCTGAATTTGTTGGACATACCTCGATTGGCAACTTTTCAATTTCAACACTATGTTTCTTGCCCACAATTAAATCAGTTTTACTTACTTGAATACACGACTGTTCTTCAGGAGGAAACTTTATGGAATTAAAAACATCAAAAGTTACTTGCTCATGTTATGTTTATTCCTCCATAATTGGTTCGTACTGTTCTTCCTTTTCAACCACATTTTGTTCGCTATTTTCTTCTTGTTGTTGCTCAATTGTCCTCCCGCTTCTATGTGTTATTGCTTTGACATTCTCATCGGGATTAACAACTGTGTTGCTTGGTAATGTTCTTGAAATTTTTTCGTTAAGAATATTTGAAATTTGCCCAATTTGTACCTCAAGATTGTGAATGGAAGCCGAAGTTGAATTTGCAATATTTTGGATTGCCAAATCTATCTTTTGTATGTATTGTTCTGTCTTTTGCATGTAGTGCATAACATATATTCAAGTGCCGGCTTCTTTTCGTGTTGTGGAAAATTTTATGGTGGTCTAATCGCTCCTCCTTAATTGTTGTTCCAAGAAAAATTGGGGGTGTTTCTCCATTCTTGATGATACGTGTTCAAATAAGGATTGTTTTGATGTTGAAAATTAGACACGTAATTTGCTTGATTGGAATTTGATTGAGAAAAATGGTTCCCCACATGGCAATCTGTACATGAGTGATTTCCTGCACAAAGATAACAAATCATATTAGATTGAATTGCATTAAAATTCATATTTCCTACTTGTTTAGATAAAGTATCAATTTTTGCATTTAAAGTAGAAGTAGGATCAAGTTCAAAAACTCCAGCCACTTTTCTTGGCATTGTTCTCTCTGAAGACCACTGGTAATTATTTGATGCCATCTCTTCTAAAAGTTCATAGGCTACTTCATGAGTTTTGCTCATAAGTGCACCACCAGCTGCTGCGTCAACCATAGATCGATTTGTAGCTCCCAAACCATTATAGAATATTTGAATTTGCAGTCATTTCTGTAGTTCATGATGATGACACTTTCTTAATAACTCCTTATACCTCTCCCATGCATCATACAAAGACTCTGTCTCAAATTGAATGAATGTGGCAATATCATTCTTTAGTTTTGCTGTCCTTGCTGGAAGAAAATACTTAGCTAAAAAATTTTGTGCAAGTCCCTCCCAAGTAGTAATACTACTGGGTGGTAGATAATGTAGCCAAGCCTTCGCCTTATCTCGTAGTGAAAAAGGAAAGAGTCTCAATCTGATTGCATCATCTGATACTCCGTTGTGCTTGAATGTGTCACAAGTTTCTAGAAAGTTTGCAATGTGAACATAAGGATCCTCGTGCAGTAGTCCCCAAAATTGAACAGTCTGTTGAATCAATTGAATCATCGCTGGTTTAATCTCAAAATCATTAGCTTTAATAACCGGCCTCATTATGCTTGATGTTACTCCATTAATTGAGGGCATAGCATAGTCTCTCAAAGCCTTATTCTCATAGTTCGCCACGATAAAGTATTTGTATGTCCTGATATATAAGTACAAAAAAAATAAAAAAAATAAAAAAAATTAAATTAAATTAAAAGTAAGTTAGAAGAAAATAAAGAGGTAAAATAATAATAAACAAAAGAAATAATAAAAAAAATCCAAACTAGTAATAATCTAGCAATTTTCAATATCAATAAAAGAATAACTAGTCCCTAGTAGCGGTGCCAAAAACTTGATGTGAATATTTGCAAGTGTACAAAATCGCAACAAGTAGTATAGTTTTAGTGAAAAGAGTATCAAACCCGCATAGACTAATTATTTTATTGAGTACTGAATTTACTAGATGAATCAATATTTGGAAAATCGAAATTAATAAAGAAAGTGACTAAATTAAATTAATCTAAAAAAAAACTAACTAAATTAATTAAGATGAGGCAAAATCTGAAATTTTGCAATTTGTTAATGGCAAAATTAATTCTAGGGCTTTTGACTTCACCTAATTAATCACACACAATTTATAACTTCATATGAATAAAGAATTTATTTTTCCAAGTTGTAAACCAAAATCCCTAAATTATTCAATGCTTTCTCTCGACACCAAAAATATCTCCAACTATAACAGTTTGTCATATCTCTATGCAAATTTAATTAATCGAAGACTCATTAAGTTCTGTGGATTTCTTAACGGTCACATCAATAGCGGTAAATTATCTCTAATTTCGCTTAATCAATGGTGTTTAATTTTAAAGTTCTAAATCACATATTACCTCTCGGTCTCTCTATGATCCCAATAAATCATACAAATGTCTGTCCACCAATTGTACGCATTAAGATTAAAAATCAAACACACAACCGTGGAAAAAAAATAACATGGAATTAAAATTGTGTTCTCAAAACTAGGCAACATCAAAACCCTAGAAAAATAAAATTAGTACATAATAAATTTTCAACTAACAAATACTGTCTTGGATCACATTATAAAAAAATTAGAGAAAGAAAAGAGATACAAAAGGGAGTGTTTTTATAGAAAAAATTACAAACCAAACGCCTCGAAAAGCGCGCAGCCCAAATAAATCAGTTCTCTCTCTTTATGTCGCCTTTGAGTCACGTGCTGTGCTGACATCAGCGAAGTCCACATCAGCCTCTAAGCTGCTTGTCCCGTCTTGCCTGGCCTCAAACCACACACAGGAGTCGATGCCACGTTAGCCGCTAGTCAGATCGCCACGTCACGTCTCTTCTGTGTCGTTTGGAGCACACGCCAGCTGTTTTTCTTCGTTTTCATCTCGAAGTGCACTCGCAGAAACACGCCACTTCTGTCTTCTGTCCCTCTCTCTCTACTTTCTTTTATTTTATTTTCTTAATTTTTAGATCCGGTGTTCTCTTGGTAAGTGTGTCCTCGTTAAGCGCTCCTTTTTTTCTCTCTCTCTCTTGGTCTTGTATTTATAGGCAGAATTAGAGTTTACTTTTGCAGAAAAACTCCCTCATCTTCATTTATTTGCTTCCTTCCATGATTTGCTCTTTCTTCATTTTCTTCTCTTTCTTTTTCTTGAAAATACGTGCTGTATACACAAAATAAAATCAGAAATTAAGGTTTAAAAATAAAATTAATTAGTTTAAAATTAATTAAACTAACTAAAAATCATGTTAGCTCATTTAAACCTCTTTTCAAATTTTTTATTGCATTTTCACCCTCCATTGGCAATTAAAATTCATATCTTGCATTTCACATGGCGAAATTGTAAGATTTAAAAATCAACAGAACAATAAAATTTAATAAATCATTCTGTTTGTTTTGTTTGTTGAGTTTTTACCAAAAATCTTCACTTTTTGCATCAAAAATCTTATTTCTTCAAAAATAATTAATTACTTAAAATCTTGTGGAAATAAGATGAATTAAACACAATATAGACGAATACAAGCAATTTTAATGGGTAAATGAGTACAAATATTTGTATAGAAATTAGACACATCACTCTCTCACTCTCACATTGCCATATGTTTTTTATGCTCTCCATTTGTCTATGAACCTTATTTCTATTAGTGCATTGTGCGATAGTGGTCTTGTCGTTGCCTTCGATTCTTTAGGCTGTTCTATAATGAATCCTAACAATGGACAAGAGATTGGGCGTGCTAGTCGACACGGTCATCTATATCATCGAGATTTTCTACATGAACATGGATCTCATTCTAGTTTTCATGGTGTTGTGTCATCTGATGCTGATTTCTGACACAGACGTTTATGTCATGTTAGTGAGTCACGCCTACAGAGTCTATACCATAGTGGTGCCTTTGGTAATCTTTCTTTTACACATTTGTCTGTTTGTCAGGGTTGTAAGTTAGCCAAATATATAGCACTTTCTTTTAATAACAAAAGCACTTCTTACACCACTAGTCCTTTCAGCTTATTCATTCTGATATATGGGGTCCCTCTCCTGTATCTTCTAGCAAAGCTTACATCTATTATGTTACCTACATAGATCACTTCATTCAATACAAATGGGTTTTTCTTATGAGTCATCGATCTAAGATTCCAACATTTACCAGATCATTACAACCGTGATTTATACTCAGTTCGGTGTGTGCATCAAGATTTTTCATTCTGACGGTGCGATCGATTCTTCGGTCTCAAGGCACCCTTTTCTAGCAGTCATGCTCTCACACGCGTGAACAAAATGGTATGACTGAACGCAAGCATCGTTACATTCTTGAGATGAATCGTGCTCTTTTACTCTCTTCTTTTGTTCCTCATACTTTCTGAGCTGAAGCTATCATGACTTATGTCAGCCTCATTAACATCACTCCTTCGGCTATCAATCTAGTACCACGTCACGTGAGACTCTTCACCGCTCCCCACCGGACTACAGTATGCTTCGTAACTTTGGGTGCACCTGTTACGCCCTTCACTCTCCCACTGAGCGCACGAAGATCACCATCTGGGCCGCTAAGTGCGTTCATCTATGTATCAATTCTGAGCACAAGGGATACCGTTGCTATGATCCCTTCGCATGCCTTCTCCATATCTCTTGTTTTGTCTCATTTGTAGAAGACTCCCCTTACTACTCGTCCCCCCTGACGATATTCATTTTCTAGAGTCCTCAGTTTCCTCAACAACGTCGTTGGATACATTTTCATGAATTCCATTCGATCTCACCCCTCTATCTCCACTCCCACCTCACATAGAAACTATAACTCATGACATTTCTACAAAGGCTCCTCTCACACCACCTGCATCACCACAGCCACAAGCACCCACACCACCGGCATCACCACAGCCACAAGCACCCACACAACCAGCATCACCACAGCCACATGCAGCCACACCACCTACATCCTTACAGCAGCATGCACCCACACCACTACCATCACCTCCACAACCTGCACATCCACCAGCAGTTCGTCACTCTACCTATTCCACTTTGGGCATCCCACCAGCACGTTATACGCCTGATGCCACTGGTTCTTCTGACCAGTTTAGCTTTGCCATCCTCCACAGTTCCTTGCAATTAATGCTATACATTCCACACGTGAGCCCAGAACTTATCAGAAAGTTATTCAATATTCTGAGTGGTAGGAAGGCTATTGCAAAGGAATTCCATGCATTTGACCAGACTAGCACTTGGGATGTTGTTACACTAATAGCATGCGTCGAGCCTGTTAGTTGCAAGTAGATCTTCATGGTCAAATATCGATCGGATGGCTTCATTGAGCGGCATAAGGCTCTTCTAGTTGCCAGAGAATTTACTCAGGAGTATGACATTGATTATGATGAGACTTTTGCTCTCTAGTTGCACAGATAAATATGGTTCGCACTCTCCTTGTCGTTGCTCTCATCCGTCAGTGACCGTTATATCAAATGGACGTGAAGAATGCATTTCTTCATAGTACCTTATCTGAGATTATTTATATGTAGCCTCCTTTTGGCCTCACCACACCTCTCATATTTGTCGTTTCCTCCGAGTTGTATATAGTCTGAAACATGCTCCTCAAGCCTTGTTTGAGTGCTTTCACTATGTCATCACACAGGCAGGTTTCCATCAAAGTTCACAGGATCTCTTTATGTTTATGCAGTCATCACCGAAGGGGATGGTACTTCTACTGCTGTATGTTTGATGATATGATTATTACTGGTGATAACTCCGCAGGCATTGTATCCACTCAGAGATACCTTCAGCAGCAGTTTTATATGAAAGATCTTAGCAGACTACGCTATTTTTTTGGGTTTATAGATTACCCTGGTCCCTAGGCTCTCGAGAGATACTCATTTCTCAGCAAAAATACACATCATACATTATTTCACTGCAACTCTCTCAGACAGACGATCAATCGATACTCCCTTAGAGCTTGACGTGAAGATTCGTTCCACAGATGGTGAGCTCCTTCGTGATCCCATTAGATACAGGCAGATTATTGGATAACTTTTCTATTAATGTGATATTGCTCATACAGTTTATATTGTCAGCGAGTTTGTTTCATCTTCTCGATCATTTCACTACAGTGCTCTTCTTCGAATCCTTAGATATCTTTGGGGCACTATCACTCACTCATTATTCATATCTTCTACATCTTGACTGGAGCTTGGTGTATATTCTGATTCAGATTGGGCAGGGGATCCTACTACCAGACAATCAACCACATATTTCTGTATGTTTCTTGGTGATTCGCTGATCTAATGGCGAAGTAAGAAACAAGCAACTATTGCATGTTCTTCCACAGAAACTGAGTTTAGAGCGATGACAGGTACAACTAGAGAGATTGTTTATGTTCGGCTCTTACAAGAGCTACTCCTCTTCATTGTGATAACCGGAGTACCTTGTATATTACAAGCAACCCGATCTTTCATGAGCAGACGAAGCACACAGACATTGATTGCCTCGATGTACATGAGCATTTTGAAGCAGTGACCATTTCACCTCATATTGTGACATGTTCACAACATAATTATTCAAGAAATTTCACACTATCCAGAGGTTTCGATACTTGGTGGGCAAACTCACACTAGTAGATCTACCGTGAGTTTGAGAGAGGATGTTAGATATTATATTATCTTAAATATTGTATTACTCAGTTTAGTCGTATATATATCGGAATATATATTAGTTTAATTTTTGCTTCTCTCTTATATGTAGGAGATATTGCACTCAATTATAATCAATCCAATAATATTAACTCGATTTTCTACCTTCAATCTAATCTCTCTGTTATCTTAAAAGCACCAATCTTCTAAATGGAATAAGATTGTGCATATTTGTAGCTTAAGGGCCCTCTCCAAAAAAAAAAAAAATAAACATAAACAAAATAAAATAATATAAAAGCAGTGTAAAAGGTTGAGGATTTATTAATGCAATTAGAGAATATTTGAAATTTTTTATGGCTAACATATCGTAAAGAAAAATTCGTCACAAAGGACCTAAACAAAAATATCTTTGAAAAGGCATAAAATAAAGTTAATTAAAGAACTCAGCTAATTAACCACTTGCCACACAATAAGGGACCAATCCACTATAAATACCCCTGCAGTGAGGGTATCTTGCACAATCTTAAGCACACTTCAAATACAAGTACCAAACTAGCGTAGCAAGCAATGGTTTGGTCCAGCACCACTGAGCAAATAATGTTGCCGGAATCCTCCTTCCAGAACTGGTCCACCTACCGCCATGCTGTGTCGGAAACCGGAAAGCGGCTCAAAGACCGGCTCACCACCCGGTCACTGGCTGAGACGGAGGTGAACGAGATGCGGGCCCGGAGTGGGCACGAGATGCATAAGAACCTCTCGTGGTGGGACCTCATCTGGTTCGCAATCGGGTCCATCGTCGGGGCTGCAGTCTTCGTGCTCACGGGCCTGCAGGCCCGTGAGGTCGTGGGCCCCTCCGTCATTCTGTCCTTCGCTGTCTCCGGCCTCGCTGCTATGCTCTCAGTCTTTTGTTACACTGAGTTTGCTGTCGAGATTCCGGTTGCAGGTATATATATACAATCATTCATATATATATATATATAGATATATAGGGAGATGTTTGGCACATGCAATCTGCGTGAAAATATAAATATATATGTATCATCTTTGTTAATATATAAATGTATTTTGTGAGATGAGCAATTTGAATAATCCATATAGATGGTGAGATGAAGATGTATTTTGTGAGACGCAATCTGCGTGATAATATAAATTGTAAAGAAAACGAACCTAAGTTTATTGCTTAGACCAACTATTGCACATATTTTTCTTTTTACAAACATTACTTTGAAAGGGAAAGCCCTTACATAATCATAGTGAAGAAATCATTAAAAAAAAAATTATCATAACAGAGTGAAAACTCAAAAACTTTTATAATGAAAATAGAAGGAAAAGAAATAAAGAACTTTTCATAGGAGTACTTTCATGTATTTGTTTGTAGTTAATTAAATAACGATGTGCGGCAATTGCCACTGTGTATACTAGTAAGCCTTTTAACAAATGAGTAAAGATGTTATGATTCCATTGCCCATTGTATCATATCTTTATTATATGATTATTGTAAGAGTATGTACGTGTGTGGCTAGAGTACCGATGTGTGCAAATATTTTACCATAAATTTTGGCACTCTATGTAGGTGGATCATTTGCATACCTCCGTGTTGAACTAGGCGACTTTGCGGCCTTCATTGCGGCTGGCAACATAATCTTTGACTGCATCGTCTGTGTTGCAGCCATCTCCCGCTCTTGGACCTCCTATTTTGCCACCCTCCTCAATCACAACCCTAACGATGTCCGCATCCACATCGCGTCCTTCCCCTCCGACTACGCCCACCTTGATCCCATTGCCGTCACCGTCCTTGCCATCATTGGCCTCGTCACAGTCCTAAGCACCAAAGCCACCTCCCGCTTCAACAACATCGCCTCCATCCTCCACATGCTTATCATCATCTTCATCATCGTTGCCGGCCTTTGCCATGCCAACCCTAAGAACCTCACTCCCTTCACCCCCTTCGGCATCCGCGGAATCTTCAGCTCCTCTGCCGTCCTCTTCTTTGCATTCACTGGGTTTGATGCCGTCGCCACCATGGCCGAGGAGACAAAAAACCCGGGGAAGAGATGTGCCGATTGGATTAATCGGGGCAATGTCGGTCGCGACTGTCGTCTACTGCCTCTTGGCACTCACTCTATGCATGATGCAACCGTACTACCAGCTTGACCCGGACGCGCCCTTTTCCATTGCGTTTGAGGCTGTTGGAATGGGGTGGGCGAAATACATTGTTGCGGTCGGCGCGTTGGAGGGGATGACGACTGCACTGCTCGTGTCAGCCATCGGCCAGGCACGGTATTTGACACACATTGCACGAACGGGCTTGGTGCCCGGGTGGTTTGCGTACGTTAACAGAAAGACTGGGACACCAGTGAACGCCACAGTGGTCATGCTTACCGCAGCCTCCTTCGTTGGATTCTTCACTAGCCTCGGTGTTCTGTCCAACCTCTTCTCCATCTCCATTCTCTTCATCTTCGTGCTTGTGGCCGTAGCACTCCTTGTACGCAGGTATAATTAATTATTGTTGGAAAATTGTACGCCAAATACTATACTGCATTCACAAAAACATAAAATTGGAATGATACAGAGATGATTAGCATGCCCCCTACTTAAGAATCACATACACAAATCGAGATATTGTCCAATTTTGAATTTTCACAAAAAAATTAATAACAGGATAATGAACAAATAGATTTTAAAAGTTTAATCGAGTAACTAGGTCGGGTTACATATGTAAGTTTCCATGGCTTATGTGGACATGGATTTAAATTTTCCAACAGGTATTACGTTACCGGGGAGACAACAAACTCGGACAGGAACAAGTTGGTATTGTTTCTGGTTATAATTTTGGTGTCGTCAATATCGACATCAGTGTATTGGTGTGCGAGTAATGGTTGGGTGGGGTACGTGGTGACGGTATCGATTTGGGCCCTATCAACGGTGGGATTGTGGATGTTTGTGCCGCAAGCAAGGAAGCCAAAGAACTGGGGTGTGCCTTTGGTGCCATGGTTGCCATCTTTGTCGATTGCGATGAATATTTTCCTACTGGGATCTATTGATTGGAGGTCGTTCATGAGGTTCGGGATTTGGACCTGTGTGCTGCTAGTGTACTATTTTGTATGGGGGCTACATTCTTCGTACGATGTGGCAAAGGGTTCGGACGTTAAGCATGTGAATCTGAAAGAGGCGGAGGCCGGAAAGGGGTCGGCGGTTGTAGATGGAAACTTGGGAGCCTAGGGACGAAGGTAACAATAAAAAAAAAATAATATTATTTGTACTGTAAAAATTATACTACTATTTTGCTTCAAAAATTAGCAATGGTAGTTTGTGGTACTGGATTTCTAGTGCATTAGCATTTTGATTGATGGAGCAGGGAGTGGTGCAAAAGTGTTGTAATTGGACGATTAATTTGTCCAAACAGTGTGAAGGATTGAGTGTGGAGGGCAAGTTCTTGTAAATGCATTGTGTGTATGATGAGAGAATAATATTCTCCATTTCGATTTCTGTGGAATATATGTCTCCTTCTTATTGAGGGATAGTCCTCATTCTGTAATATTCTCCATTTCGATTTTAGTGGAATATATGCCTCATTTTAATTGAAGGATGGTTCTCATTCATTCTAACTTTGTTTGAGATCATACACGTAGATTAATTTATGTACGATTCTCATTCTGCTGCAATTCATTGAAAGTGTTTGATCTCAGCAGATCAGGATCTACCTTAATGGTAAAATTAAAAACCATTGCAGAGGTAAAATAATTTTGTTTTGAACCGTTGGAGATGATATCCAACGCAACGACAGCTCGACATCTATTGATGAAAATTGAGTTTAAATTTTTAGAATTATAGGGTTGTTTGTGAAAAACGAAAACCAAAAGCATATGAGGGTTGACGAGATGGTGAGATTGTTGGGATGTGGCTGGAATATTAGTCCCATATGAAAAAAATATATAAAGAGATAATTAGACGGTTAAATTTGTTTAGACCCTGTATTTCAATAACGGATTTTAATTTTGGGCTATATAGGACTTTAAACTAATTTACCAAATATCAATCTCAACAAGCAGGTCAAAGATTGTGGGTCCCTCTACAAGTGGGAAAAATTTGCCGTACTGCCCCTTTTTTGAAAATAATTAGCTACTTGCTCTACTTCCCAAAACAATTAGCGATATGCCCTTGTTTAGGACACGTCAACAACAAAACGTTATTGGGAAAAACGACATACGTTATTTCGATGCCATTCTTCCCAATAACGGCATCTCTTTTAAAAAAAAGTGTCGTGCCGTTATTGGGAATAACGACATAGCTTATTTTTGTCTAAAGATCGTACATTATCAATTGTGACTCGAGAAAGAATTGCAAATTGAAAGCAGCTGATGTCATTCTCTCAGAGAACGACATCGATTATACTGATGTCGTTATTCACAATAACGGCATCAGTTATAATCCGTTTGCACAGCTTCCTATAATCAAAAAACCCTTCCCCTTCCCCTTTTTGTCTTGCGATTGTTTCCTTCTTCATTCCGACTCCGAAATCCCTAAACCCCCCAAAAAAAAAATCCTAAAATCCCATGTATTTAATTGATTTGTACTTAAAGTCTACTCTTCAATCTCTCATTGAGAATTCCATATCAATCGGAATCCGAATTTGTTGTAAGTTTCCAAAAACCCTAATTTTTTTTTGCAATGTTGATTTTGAAAATATGATAGATGTGTGCATTGGTAGTATAGTACAAATGATGTAGATTTGTATTATTTAAGTAGTAATTTTGAAAAAGTACTTATGGATTCTTGGTGATATAGGGTTTACAAAATGTTGAATTGTTGAGAAATGTGCAATTCTTCAAGTTGTTAGGAAAACAAAGAATATAGGGAGATACTTTGTGGGGGGGGGGGGGGGGGGGGGGGGGGGGGGGGGGCGGTTTCGTTGTCATTATGATAATTGCAAGTAGTTCAAACTTCATACTTAGTTTATAAAATCCATTTTTTTACAATGTTATGAATGATTTGGATTTGAGGAATAACGAGTTTGTGATGAATTATACTTAGTTTATTTTCAAAATTCTTTTTCGAAAATTGTTGTTGATTAGTGTTGGTTATTGTTGACAGGCCAATGGATTCTACACAACCATCTTCTTTCCATGGTGTTGGTGCTTCATCTAGTTCTTCGTATGGACCACGGGGACATCCGGGTCCAATAGATCCTACCGTTCTATATCTGCAAGAAGATCACAGATCACAGGCGGTTTGGAAAGGAGATGTAGAGAAGATGAGTTTCCGAATGCACACCATCATGCCGGCGATCCCCCGTATTGAAAATTACTTGGTAAGCAGCGGATTCTACGGGATGTCAAAGCTGGCGAAAATCAAGTGTAACCACGCCCTACTTACCGCTCTTGTGGAGCGATGGAGGCCGGAGACACACACGTTTCACTTACCGGTTGGAGAGATGACGGTCACCCTACAAGATGTAGCCGTGATTGCGGATCTTCCAATTGATGGGGTGGCCGTCACCGGCAACTTGATGTTCAATAAGGTAGCATTGGTACGAAATTATCTTGGATTGGTGGTGCCTGAAGAGGATCACACAATATTCGTTGGGGAATCCATTAGACGTTCTTGGCTTGATGGGGAGTTCACTAATCGATTGTCAGACGTGCCGACGGACATCCAACTCCAGAACTATACCTGCACTTATCTATTGTCGATGATTGGAGGGATTTTATTCCCTAACTCTTCAGGTGATGTAGTGCACCTCATGTACCTTCCACTCATTGCTGACCTGCAGACAGCCAGCCGATATAGTTGGGAAGTGCTGCTCTGGCCTCCCTCTACCGTGCTCTCTGTAACTGTTCGATGGGGTCGATCCAAATAATCGGGCCGATGTCTATATTGCAAATATGGTGTTGGGAACGAATACACCTCGGCCGACCCCGTGTCACGGTACTATCAGAAAGTTGGAGAGTACAACAGGAAAATCCTGTGCTGAGAGCTCCTCTTGGTGCCTACTGGGCGGGGAAGCGTACATGGAGGGATAACCCACGTGGTGTCCTCACCTATTATAGGGACGAACTCGATCAGTTGAGGGAAGAGTTCGTCAATTGGACCCCGTACATAGATGATAGGCTACAACGTCTACCACCCATTTGCACTGCCAATAATCAGTTGTGGTTGACATTAGCTCCACTTGTAAACTTCTCAGTTGTGGAGTTTTATTACCCCGGCCGCGTTCTCCGACAATTCAATGCACAACAGCCCGTCCCCGTTAACTCATTGTTCGACCGTAGACTTCACAACATCACGGGTCAAAGTCGTTTACCAAATATGGATTGGGCCGATCACTACCGTGCTCATGTAGGATGTTGGAATGAGCGGAGGTACGAGTTGGTCGTAGAGGGTATTGTACAGCCGTACGACGGATCAATGCAAACAGCATATATGGCATGGTACCGTCGCATCACAATGTTGTATGTTGCACCGAAAACGGATCTTCCCGCGGGTATCCAACAACCAATACCCGCGCACCAAGTTGAACCACCACCCGCACATTCATCATCACAACCCATGTATTAACCAAAAGCTTCATCATACTGTCTAATGGTAAATTATTTTTTGGGTCAATTACATTTATTTCAATGGATTCTACGTATGCTTGTTTAATGGTAAAGTTTGGTTTACTACTAATAATATATATTCCTAATATAAATCGACAACACATGGGACATGGCGAGAAAATGTGTGAGTGTCTTGAAGAGCAACGCAAATAAGGCATGCAAAGAATTGGCACGAGATCTCCTGTGCACTTGTCGTACCTCTCTTGAAGAGGTTGGAGATGGTTCACGTTTCAATGACCTTATACGGTCGACCGAAGTATCAACTCAACTGGTTCGACCTAACGTTAGCCAAGCTCCACCTCCACCACAGCAAGTATTGGAAGCTGGAGACCCCTTCGCACCTCAAACTCAACCTCAGACTCCGTCACATCATCCACGAAGGGGTAAGACAGTTCGCTTTCCTCTTACGCAGAGTGAATTGGAAAATCCGGAGATTGAAGTAGGAGGAGGCGATGAAGACGAAGGAGTTGGTCCAAGTGCACCCGCAACGCAGGAGACTCGGGAACGTAGGAGGAAAGTCCCGGTTCGAAAGAGGAGACCACCCCAACAGTACACGCCGAGTTAAATTTTACAATTTGCGAATTTTATGTTTAGCTTGTCAAGCTTTGGATGATGGGTTTATGTAATATTAAACTTTCTAGTTTTTTTGTAATTATAGACTTTATGTAGTTATTGCTATGTATTTGATGAAGTGTTTATTATGTCGCAAATGATGAAGTGTTCATTATGTTCATGTATTTGATGAAGTGAATTGATTTTTTAAGCTTAATGTGCATGTTTCGAAAGAATTCAGTTATGCATGTTTTGAAGCTTGATGTGCATGTTTTTTGAAGCCAGTGATGTTCTTGCTGTTTCAGTTGTGCATGGTTTTAATGTCGTGAACTGAATGTAGTATGGTGTTCTTGCTATTTCAGGTTTTTTTTAAGGATGGAATGTAGTATGTGTATGTGGATGGGTTGATGAATTGAGTTTTGTATTTAAAGTATGTGGATGGGTTGAAGTATGTGTATGTGGATGGGTTCAAGTATTCGTATGTTGATGGTTATCTGTGCATGTTTTGAATAGTTCACAGCAAAGATGATTAGCTGTGCATGTTTTGATGTGGAAAACATGTTTTGATGGAATGTAGTATGTGTATGTGGATGGGTTGATGATTTCAATTTTGTATTTGTAGTATGTGGATGTGGATGGAATGTAGTGTGTGTATGTGGATGGTTTGTGCTAGTGATTTTTGAACACTTGATGTGGTATGTACATGTTTGGATGTGAAAAACATGATCAAAAGATGTCGTTATTGCAAATAACGGATTAATCTTGTAACGTTAATGCGAATAATGGCATCAGCATAGAGGAAAAATTAGCAAAGTTGGAGATGGCTGCCAATCTTTCTGTCTTCACAGTCGTTATCCAAGATAACGGCATCCTAAACTGATGTCGTTGTTGAAGATAACGGCATATTCATATAATCTCCTACCTTCCAAGATAACGGCATATCTTAAGATCTACATAAGTATGCCGTTATCCAAGATAACGGCAACTTCTACTCCTACCGTTTTCCAAAATAACGGCATCTATTAACTATGCCGTTCTCCAGAATAACGGCATCAGTTTAGCATCAAATTTTCACAATTTGAGATTTCTGTCAAACTTTCTGTCTTCAGAGTCGTTCTTGCGAATAACGGCATAGAAAGAAGATGCTGTTATTTCCAAGAACGACATCTGTTGTATGAACAGTTGTGCATGTTCTGTGCATGTTTTGTGATGATTGTTTATTTACAACAAATTTACCCATATCCACCAAACATTCATACCACAAATCTCATTCCAAACAATTTAAACTTAAATTGCTCCGCATAAAAATGCAACTTAATAAATTCATACAAACACTAACAAAAGAGAAGACATTACTAAAATACAATAACAAGGAAAATATTCAAGTGCGGGTAGATTGTGAAGTCCCCACACTTTGTACATTCTTACAACTCCGTCTATTGTGTCCACTCACACCACATTTCGAACATACTTTTCCACTACTCCCACCTTCTCAAGCATCCATGTCATTGCAGATGCGAATACTCCTCGGCCTCCCCTTCACCCGACAAAGACTTGAATCAGCTATAAGTACCGGTGCGCTTTGGGTAGGCCAATAAAATTCGTCTGGTATGGGATTGAAACTTGGTGCCCATATTTTTGCTAACGAATCCGTAGAGTAGAAGACATCAATATACGACTGATAATCAAGCGCACGTGAAGCACATGCCGCTAACACATGAGAGCATGGAACATGGAATAGTTGGAATTTTCCACACATACAAGTTCGGCCCTCGAGGTCCACCGTGTGCCAATGTCCACCTTTTTGATATCCAGCGTCCATTCTAATGCCCGTTTTCACCCCAAAAACACCATCTCGATTATTAAACATTACTGCCTCATGTAAATTAGATTTTTCACGGCGGACATCAATTAGGTCCTGAATCCAGGGTGCCCATAATTTACCTTCACTTATAAGTGTCTGCGCGGCTTTACGGCGATCGGTGAAGTACATGTTCAGACGAAAAAATATTTGTTCTACAATTGCGGTGACAGGTAAGCTACGAACACCTTTTAGAACCGAGTTGAACACTTCGGACAGATTTGTTGTCATTATACCATATCTACGCCCACCATCGGCAGTGAGTGCCCACTTTTCGATCGCTTTTTCCTTCAACCAGTTAACCGCATCAGCATTGCTCGCTTCAAGTTGTGTCATCTTTTTCTCGTACTTTTTCCACTAATTTTGACATGAAATTACCTTCGAGTTATTCATCAAAAATTTACAACCAAATTTTTTATGAAAATTGCTAGCAAAATGCCGCATACAGTGCCGATGATATGCAAATGGTTCCCTCCACGTACCGAACTCATTTCCCATTACAGATAAAATACCAGCATGTCGATCAGAAATGATACACAGACCTTCACGATCTGTGACAAAGCACCGAATACAGTTCAGGAACCATGTCCATGTTTCTATGCTTTCACCGTCAACTAGTGCAAATGCAAATGGAAACAACCTCCCGTTTGCATCTGGTGAAACCGCAATCAACAAACAGCCTTTATATTTCTCGTACAAGTGAGTGTCGTCTACACTTATAACTGGTCTACATGACTTAAATCCTTCGATGGAAGGACCGAATGCCCAAAAAACACCCTTAAATGTTTCTATGCCCAGATCGGTCGCAATCTTCGCCCAATGTACAGCCATACCCGGATTTGAAGCTTGAATGACATTGAGTAGATATGGTAATTTAATGTACGCTTTTTCAAAAGAACCATATAGTTTCTCAATTGCTTTGTGTTTTGCCTTTCAAGCTTTCCAATATGATATTGTGTAATGGAACCTACCCTTCACTAATCCAATTATGGCTCTTGGTGTTATTAAGAGTTGTTCCTTCACAGTATCCATTATGACCATCGATACGACCATCGAGTCAATTTTGCTGTGATCTTGAGTCAATGTAGGATTTACACATGTGTGTACACCTTCAAGCTTTTTTACCACGAAATAGTTACGGCCTTTGGGAACAATTACACGCAAGCGCTATGGACAACCAACTACATTGTGAAGTGATGGATTTTATGCAATCTCCTCGGCTGAATGGTTGATGGGCGCGTAGTTACATTTCACATGGTATAGACCACGATCTGATTTTACTATCATGAAATCTCTGTGGTTCTTCATGGCGTACATCTTCACTTGATGTTGTAGAGCATCTTTGGTTGGAAATCTTTGACCAATGAAGAGTTCATCCAAGTTGGAAGAACCAACGGAAGACTGTCCATGTTCATATATGGTGGTACGAGATATCCATTCATTGGATTCAGATCCACGCATCGCTGCACTTGTATCCTGACTTGGTAACACGTAAGCATTGTTAACCGACACATCTACATTGACATCAACAACTGGAGCTTCAACGGCAATCTCCTCGTCATCATCCTCGAGACTGCATTCCTCATCTTCTTCCTCTTCGACCAAGTTGTTATTTACAACGGCGTTGTCAAAGTCTTCCATAGCAATGCCAGCTACCAAAAAAATTTTTGGCAATAGGGTAGGATGTACCTGCTCATATTCGGAGGAAATAGGTTCCATTGGAGTTGTGCTAGTATCTTCATTTGTATTTGAAATCCTAGCATGTGACTCTGCAGATGGTTTCAAAGTCCGTGTGGGCCTTGGACTTTCCATAACAACTCGTGTAGTATTTGAAAGCCTCGTTTGATCGATATATAACTTAACTATATTCCAACCACAACTTGGATGAAGTGTCCTAAGCAATATAGACCTCAGAGAACTGTCACTGTCTATGGGTACCAACATAAAATACTGCTCATCCCCTTTACCAGCAAAATAACGGGCTCTGAGTTTCAGACTCATTTCACTTCTATCCCAATTGGTGACTTCATATATCTTATCTATTAATTCTGCGTATGTAAAGTTGGGGGTAGCCCAAATAATTACCGGTTCAACATCACTATAAGAATATCCACTCTTCGGATCCTTAATTACTTCACCTCCATAATATAACCAAATAGGGATATCAAATTTCATACCTATGCATAAAAATTCAAACATATTCAAGTCATTCACTACTCACAATAAGCATAACATTGGAATACATATCAAACATAAGGTTAAAATGATAATACCTTCAAATTAAACCAAAAAACCACTAGCAAGAAATTCGTTGTGGATGAAGATTGCAAATGAGAGTGGGAGTAAGGAGGTAGGATGTATGAAATTTTAGAGGACTCAAATGGTTGGAATTTTTTGATTTTGGGATCTATAGTTTGTGGGTAACAGGAGCGATGAGAGAGAGAGAAGATTACGAATCACAAGGGGTAAGAGAGAGGAGAAGGGGTCTTTCCATTATAGGAAGCTGTGCAAACGGATTATAAATGATGCCGTTATTGTGAATAATGGCATCAGTATAATCAGTGCCGTTCTCTGAGAGAAAGGCATCAGCTGCTTTCAATTTGCAATTCTCTCTCGAGTCTCAATTGATATTGTACGATCTTTAGACAAAAATAAGCTATGCCGTTATTCCCAATAATGGCACGACACTTTTTTTAAAAAGAGATGTCGTTATTAGGAAGTACGGCATCGAAATAAAGTATGTCGTTTTTCCCAATAACGTTTGTTGCTGACATGTCCTAAACAAGGGCATATCGCTAATTGTTTTGGGAAGTAGGGCAAGTCGCTAATTATTTTCAAAAAAGGGGGCAGTACGGCAAATTTTTCCTACAAGTGGTATAAGAGCCAATAGTGAGCATTCTTAGGCTGGTTTGGATGTTAATCGAGCTGTCATGGCAAGCCAATTATAATGATAGAAGCTTTGTCAGGTTGATAAAGGATTGCAAGAAGGCATGGTGTTGTTGTGTTCAATAGAGTGATTGACGGAAAGCATTGATGTCGAGTCAACAAGTAGGCGGTAGGCATGGTCTTACCATATCAATAAGATGGTTGATAGAAGGCATAGGTGCTCAGTCAAAATGGCGAAGTCAATGTCAAGTCAGACAAAAAAAACATTGGCTAAGGCACACAGAATATAGTCCAAGGTGGAGATTGTTTGAGGTTGTGTCTCGAATAATAGGACTTTAGGGACACTAAACTCCAATACCGAATATCTTTTTGGGGTCATATAGGACTTTAAACTAATTTACCAAATATCCATCTCCACTAGTAGGCCAAAGGTTGTGGCCCCTAGTCGCTATAGAGATCTTTATCTAATATCAAGTCCAGTGGTCCAGAAGCTAGTGTGTCGTTGCTTGGATGCAAAATTTCTTATCATATCAACTAACTATTGTCTGTGTTTCGATTAGAAAACTCAATTGTAGGTCAACCTGAGATGACCATCCTTTAAAGACTCGTAAGGATGATGAAAATTATGTTGCTCTAATGTGGCTGCCCTTCGAGAGCATTTGGAAGGAATCAGAAGTCAAGGAGAATTTTCCATAAGACTCGACAAATGATATAGTTCATTTTTTATTTGGGGACTATACAGAGGGATCCTAGTGCTTGTCATAGGTAATTGATGCTGCATTTTCGGGGTAGGAGCGGCATATAATGAGTTCTTGGATTAAAGTGGAAGGATCAGATCTCAATCGTTGATCAGGCATGGATGAGATGCTAGTATTGTGGATGTAGATGGTTGTGTAGGCCGACGTCTTGCAAGAAACCTACAAGGGCGGTCTGAAACACCGGGGATGATTCTGATGACAGACCCTTCGACGATCAAGTTAGTATCAAAAATGTTAAACTAGTCTTAGTGGGCAAAAGATTGATTACCTGGTAAAAGAGGAGGAAGGGTCATATTTATAGGCTTGAGTAGGACTATAGGAGCAATTAGAGGAGGATTCCCTTAACTGAATTGGAAGATTTTCCGAATTAAAGGGATTTAATCCGTTAATAAATCATCATTATTAGGGATTTGATTACTATCCTTAAACTGATAGTCAATTACTCCTGATTAAGCTGCTGGTTTCCCCACTCATGGGTTGAGTCGGTGTAATGGGCCCATGATTGGCCCATGTTCTAATTGTGGGCCCATAGATGCCACGAAACGGCCATCTTGCTCATAGAAACTCTGAGATTCGTGCGAGAATCATGTGGCCTTGATTAGATGCGGTTTTTCCCCCGCCATAAGCCCCCCACTCTCGAAGGTTAGCATCTAGCAACCTTCGAGGAGTAAATAACTTTTGGGGAAAATCACGTCAGTGTGAAAGTCTATTTACCTCAATGATCTGTCCATGATATTGGATCTGTCCGTCCGCGGGCCAATGTGCAAAGAAATTTGCGAGTGACTCGGAGTACCTGTCGAGGTGCGAGGTGCGAGGCACGAGCCGATTTGAGAAGAAACCGAGTGACTCATAGTGTTATGCTGAGGGGCAACGCACGATGTGCGAGCCAATTTACAAAGAAATTTACAAGTGACCTAAAGAACCACGCCGAGGGGTGGGACATGAGGTGCAAACCAATTTGCGATCAAATTCACGAGTGACTCGGAGTATCGTGCCGAGGGGCGAGGCACGGACCATGAGCCAATTTGCGAGTGACCCGGAGTACCACGCCAAGGGATAAGTCATGAGGCGCGAGCCAATTGGCAAAAAAATTTGCTAGTGACTTGGAATACCATGCTGAGGGGCGAGGCATGAGGCGCAAACCAATTTGCGAAGAAATTCGGAGTACCATGCCGAGGGGCGAGGCACAAGGTGCGAGCCAATTTGTGAAAAAAATTGTGAGTGACCCGGAGTATCACTCCCAGAGGCGAGGCACGAGGCCCGAGCCATTTGAGAAGAAATTCACGAGTGCTTGAAGCACCACGCTGAGAGGCGAGGCATGAGGCGCGAGCCAATTTGCAAAGAAATTCGCGCGTGACTGGGAATACCATGCCGAGGGGCGAGGCACGAGGTGCGAGCCAATTTACGAAGAAATTCAGAAGTGATCCGGAGTACCACTCCAAGGGGCGAGGCATGAGGCGCAAGCCAAGTTGCGAAAAAATTCGCAAGTTACTCAGAGTACCATGCCGAGGCGTGAGGCACGAAGCGCGAGCAAATTTGCGAAGAAATTTGCCAGTGACCCGGAATACCATGCCGAGGGGGCGAGGCACGAGGTGCGGGCCAATGTTTGAAGAAATTCACGAGTAACCAGGAGTACCATGCCAAGGGGCGAGCGTAAAAAGTTAGGTGATAGTGGGTGAGTGCCACTAGATCTGGTTCTCACGTGACTATGCAGTTACGAGGAGCCGTTACGCAATTTTTTAGTTATCGAGGGGACGTCAAGTGACCAAGATTATCGAGAAGTTGTGTTCGGCTCTATAAGTTACCATCCCCCTCTCACATTCTAGGATTACGTTCTCTCTTCTCAGCCAAAGTTCTATCTCTAGAATGACTCTTTTTTAGGCCATTAACCAGGTAGAGTGTTATATTTTGTCTAGGGTTCAATCCGATTGCTCTGCCGCGTCCTTTAGCCGGGGCGAGTCAACCTCGCGGTCTTCATCTCAATCATCTTCGTTGGCGACAGCGTCTGAGAGATCATCGTCACCAGGGAGCGAAGCAGGGGAGAGTTCGAGCCCCATTCCTGTTCCATCTGAAGAGGGGGAAAGGGGGAGTCATGGGAACTCCCTCTGATAAGGAGGGTGAAGTGGAAAGAAGTTTGAACCTCACTCATGCTCCCTCAGATGAGGGTACAGAGGAAGAGGAAGAAAATGAAGCTGAAAGGGTTCTGTTGAATCGAGGGAATGAGGAACCGTCCTCTAACAGCGTTGTGGCCATTCCCCCGCCTCGGGTGCCTCGGCTGCCTAGGAAACCGAAGGGCTTCATCTTTCCTTCTGACACGGAGTACAAACTTTGGTATACAAGCCTGATCAGGACCTATCTCACCCATTTATGACTGGCTCCATCCGGATGTACCCGGATGACATGAGCGGCACAACTCATTTTGGGGTGCGGCCAAGGTCACCGGGCCGGCCGAAGATAAAGACGGACACAATGACGAATACCCTGGTCACAAAAGACCTTTCCAACATCCGCAAGACTTCTACATCCCTCAGGATTTTGATCTGCTCATCCAGAACCCAGGGATCTATCTGATCGATAACCTCAAAGAGTGGTTCTGCATGTTCCCTTTGGATGCGTTCGTCTCGGTACTCCGCCTCCCTATGCACCCATTTATTATGGAGGTTTTGAATTGGGCTGGGGTGAGGCTTATGCATTACGGGCCTAACTCCTAAAAGTCACTGACCAGTTTTATCATGCTGTGTCAGAAGAGGGGAGTGCCTTCGAAACTCAAATATTTCCGCATGTGCTTTACCCTCAACGTGGCTAGGGTGTACCAAAGGCAGTGTTTCCTCACCCCTTACCAGAAGTACTTCATCATCTGTAGCCCCCAGCCGTGGAATATCGCCACCAGATGGGTGTACGACATCTCAAAGGTCACGGCCCCAAAGGATAAAGAGTTTACCTCATGGGATGTGGGAGAATTCATGAAGTTGTTCAAGGGGGGCAACATAGATTGTACGAGGTTGACTAAGACAAAGTTGGCAAAGAGTGGCTTGTGTTTATATGTGTCTTTTTGTAGCAAACTCTTTTGCGTTGTTCTAATGTTATTGCGTTTTCCTTTGCAGCCATGAAGGTTAACAATGCTATCATGGTTCAGCGGGCCGAGCTAGTAGAGAAGAAGGCCATTTAGGATTCCAAGGGGAAGAAGAGGGTGTCTGCCTCGACCCCTGACAGATCTTCAAGGGGATGGTCCGATTGGGGGAAAAGATCGAAGGCCATGTCATCACCGACCAGAAGGAGTCCTTGAGAGCCTAACCCAGCGAGGAAGTGCTGAGGGTCACCAAGTTGGCCACGTCTCTACTTCCCCAAGTTAATCAGGTGATGAAGACCTTTCTCGGCGAGAAGGCGGAGGAAACCTTCAGGCCTGATTGGGCTGTGAAGACCGTCGACTCCATAATGGAGGGTCGGGTGGCCCTTGAAGTGGTGAACCATATTGCACCGCCGAGAGAAAAGAAGACCCTCGCTCATGAGACCTACGAGTCAAGATACCTCAAATTCTCCCAAGCCTCTGTTATGGTATGAGCCTGACCTCAACGGTTCGCGACCACCCATTTTTTAGTTTTGAATTCTTCTAAGTGTCTCACCCTCCTTCTGCAGGCTATTCTACAGGGGACGGAGATGAAAAGGCAATATAAGCAGAGCTCAAGTGTGCCAATCGGAGGGTACAACAAGTGGAGAGGCGGTATAAGGAGGCGAAGCTCCATGCTGAGGACCTCAAGAAGAGGGAGAAGGCTCTGAAAGAGGAGCTGACACTCATAGCCTTAGACCAGGAGTGGCTGGTGAAGGAGAAGGAGGTTTTGGAGGCAGTGAAGAGGGAGTTGAAGCTGACCTTGTGAGCACCATGGACAAGGTTAACCACGCCCTTGAACATGTCAAGGAGAGATACCCTGACCTTAACCTCGACGGTCTCTCCTTCGAGTCGGAGATCGGTAGCATTTTTCCGGCCCCTGCAGAAGTGCCTTCAATGAGAATCCCTCATCGCCAACCAAGCTTCAGGAGATCGGGACCGAGGTTCTTCAAACCTCTCCTCAGGAAGTGCCCCTCTCCCCTAAGTAGAAGGCTACCGTAATTTGTCCTGTTTTTGTAATGATGCAGAATGCTGACTAGCCACCGCCTTCTTGTATCATTTTCGTTTAATGAAATCACAACGGCCTTTATAATTTGTTTTATTTGTCCACCTTTTCGCATCTTTGTCCGACCCTTAAGACTTAAATTGTTTTGTTGATCAGTTCGTGAGATACGAGCCTCTAGGAGTGGGTATCAGGAATAGATCTAATCTCTCTGAGGCCAGCTACGTCTGGCGGAGGATACCATCATCCAACTTCGGAAGGAAGTGAGGGACCGGGAAGGGGCATTCGACTACCATATCCGGCGGTTGCAAGATAGGGTGTACGAGCTTTCTCGCCTGAAGGAGTCCATTCCTGAGATCAGCTTAGCTCTTGTACAAACCGAGGGGGATACACTTTCTGGTTCGGTTGGGGAGTGGTCCTTTAAGGTTGTCCTCAAGCGAATGCCCGTAGAGAGGGACTTGGAAATATATTGTTTGAGGGTCAAGCTCGAGGAGGCAGACCCGACGCCCACCTTTCAGAGTTCATTCTCGAGGCTAGATCTGTACCCGGGGACCCATTCCAGATTGAGGGCGCCAGGTGATGCCCAAAGTGGAGTAGCCGAGTCGTCCAGCGTCGCTAGTGTCCAAGGGGGCCATGGTTCGTCAGGATTAGGCACGCGTCCCTTGGGGGCTGACATCGCGAACTTTGAGGGCGAGTGTTGGCGAGGGAGACCCCGAGGGTCAAGCAATGCACCTTGAACTTGTAATATCTCATATAATCCTACAGTTGTAACTTCGAGGTGTACTTCTTATGTCTTGGTAATAGAAGTATTTGCACATATTTTTGCCATTTAGCGAGTGTGTGCATGAATACCATGTCGAGGGATGAGGCACAAGCCCAGGAAATGTGGCAAAGAAATTTGCAAGTGGCGGTGAGTACCATGATCAGGGGCGAGGGGCGAAGGGCGAGCCAATTTGCTGCGAAACTTGCGAGTGACCCAGAGTACCAAGCCGATGAGCGAGGAGAGGCGCGACCCAATTTGCAAAGAAATTCACGAGCGGCTTGGAGTACCATACCGAGGGGCAAGGCATGAGGCAAGTGACGTTTTGAAGAAACTCGCGAGTAACCCGGAGTACCACGCCGAGTGACAAGATCCGGGCTGCTTACTTAGTCGAAAAAACTCGTGAGTGGCTCGGAGTACCTGTCGAGGGGCGAGGTACTGGCAAGCCAAATTCTTGAAAATCCTTCACGTGCACGCCACGTGTTTATTCATGTGCGATGTCGTAGTAATTGATGCGTCTTCTTTCCCTTATATATACTTTCCATCCTTACTTTCATTCCCCTTACTTTTCTTATATCACTTACTCTGCCTTGCTCTTATCATCCTTTACATTGCCTTCTTCCCATCATCAAGTATAGTGACCGACCAGATGCTTAATGAGAGCAGATGACATTGAAGGTGAAGGCGCAGAAGCGTCTGGCTCCCTCGAAGCCTGACGAAGCCTCAGAATGGAAGAAATATTCTAACACCACCAAGGCACCTGAGCTATTGGTGAAACAGGAGGCTTCAAAGCCTCTTGCCTCGTCACCGAAGACCGTCGTAGTCCTTGCAAAATCGCCTTCAGCTATGAAGGTGTGGGTGCCTTCGTGGTCCGTCACCGAGGTTTGTACTTGTTGGTGGAGCATCTCAACGCTTTACAGATGGTTGATCACCTCGCCACTCCTCGCGATCAAGTGGCTCAAAAGAAAAGTCAAAGGAGGATGCTTATGCTCGTTGGGTAAAGGTTGTCGTTCTGGTAAGGGCGTTCGTTTATTGCCGACACCCCATGGTTTCCTCACCTTTTCTTTTATTCCCTTTTGCTGAAGTATACTTCATGTTCTTGTAGGCACCGATGCACGTGGCCGAGTTAAGGCGCAAGGCGCTCCTTCAACGGGCCCTATTGGTCAAAGAGTGTTGCAAGGAGAACATGGGTCGAAATGACAATCTCTGGAAGACAATGAAGAAGCTGAAGGCAAATCTAGCGAAGGAGATGCAGGCACGAGAAGAGCTGTCAAAGGAGAAGGAGGAGTTGGCTGAGGAAAAGCTGGCGTGGCAGGCAAAAGAGAAGCACATGACTAATGATCAAGACGAAGCCCTCGATCATATCATTCAGAGTCAGGATGAAGGTTACAACCGCACCCTCGAGCATATCAGGAGCCAAGTACCCGGATCCCAACCTTGGGGATTTTCCTTGGAGATGAAGTTGGATGTGCTAGCTCGCCCAGCTGGAGAGGATCTCGGCCACTTGTTCACTTAGGTTTTTGGGAAATTTTTCTTATGAGTTATTGCGTGAGTTATCACGTGGGGGCCTATGTCATACTTTGCACAGATCGAGATGTCTTTTATATTGGAATTTGAAGGGTCTGGTTTTATTGGATGGAACTTAGAGCTATTTAGCTCAGCTCGGGCTTCTCGTGCTTGCGAAGTTCCTCCATATTTTTTCTAGAATCAGCCAACCTTCATTTCGCCACTGACGTTCGTGCGCGACACTCCTACAATACGCTGACAGTTAGGGGTAACTATCGCATCACGATACGTGAGGCTGCTCCGTTCTGGGGAATCTAGGCGTAGTTTTTGCTTGTTCGTTGTGTGTTTGATTTTCTAAGTACGGACTGGTCACCACCCATCTTATAATTACTTTTCATTCAGTAAAAGATATTTTTTTCTAACCTTTTTTCCGAACATATTTGTCGAACGAATTGGTCGAGTCCCGTGGGACATGTCAAACCATCTTGTTGGAGTATCTTGCGAGTGACCCGGATTGCCACACTGAGAGACGAAACACGGGCGGAGTGACTTAGCGAGAAAAAATGACGAGTGACCCGAAGTACAATGCCAAGGGGCAATTTTCGGAATTAATGAGTTAGTAAGAAAAACATGCGAGTGACCCGGAGTACCATGCCGAGGGACGAGGTCCGGATGAATGACTAAGTGACAAAAAAACTTGCGAGTGACCAGGAGTACCACGCCGAGGGGCGAGAAAAAAAATAATGACTTAGCGAAAAAAACTCACTATTGACCTAAATTACCAATCCGAGGAAGAGGTCCGGGATTAATGACTTAGCCAAAAATACTCATGAGTGACCCGGAGTACCACGTCGAGGGGCGAGGTTCGGGATAAATGACTTAGCGAGGGAAACTCGCGAGTGATCTGGAGTACCATGCCGAGGGGCGAGGTCCGGACCAGATGACTTAGCAAGAAAAAACTCATGAGTGACCCTGAGTACCATGCCAAGGGGCGAGGTTTGGGATTAACGACTTAGCAACAAAAAACTCGCGACTGACCCGGAGTACTACGCCGAAGGGCGAGATCCTGGATTAACGATTTAGCGAGAAATACTCGCTGGTGACCTAGAGTACCACATCGAGGAGCAAAGTCTGGGATTAATGAACTAGCGAGGGAAACTCGCTAGTGACCCGGAGTACCACGCTAAGGGGCGAGGTCCAGGATGAATGACTTAGCAAGGGAAACTCGGGAAACTCACGAGTAACCCATAGTACCACGCCGAGGGACGAGGTCCAGACCAGATGACTTAGCGGGAAAAAAAGCTTGGGACAATTGTGAAACTTTATTGTTATTCAATAACTAGTATTGAATATATATATATATATATTATTGTTATTCAATAACTAGTATTGAATATATATATATATATATATATATATATATATATATATATATATATATATACTTCCAATTTTGTCCACCTTTCTCCCTGTTTATTCCCATCATTCCCTTTAGGACCGGCCCCCACCTTGAGTTAGGTGAGCCGGCCGCCTCCGGCCCCCGGATTTTTTTACAATTTTAGGGAACCCGAAATTTGTATTTTTCTTGTAAATATAGACATGTATTTTGCACAAAAAGATATATATATTGTTATTAGGGGCCCCAAAAAATAATTAGTTGGGTTTTTTGCCTCAGGCCTCTGGAAACTCAGAGCTGGCCCTGCTTCCCTTCCCTATAAAACCACCATGTTATCTTTTTGGGTTTTTCCCATATGGGTCACTAACAAATATTTTAATTCCATATACCTCACTTACAAATATTTAATTTCATATAAGTACTTTTGATTGAGTTATTTGGAATTAAATTTTGGTAACATAAGTGGTTATTTGGGATTGATTTGATATTGTAAGTGAGTTATATGGAATTAGATATTTGTGAATGATGTAAATGAAATTAAAACATTTGTTAGTGACCCATGTGAGAAAAACACTTTCTTTTTTTGTTCCTTTATCTTTAATCATTTTCTTATTCTTATGTAGCGTACACTTTTAATTTTAAAAGTTGGTTTTGGCTATTGGTATAATCTATTACACACTATGTTAATTACATTTGATTTTGATATTTATCATACAGACTAAAAAAAATTACATGTTTTTTTGTTCTATTTACTTATGCAGCATTGTTAGGGGGAAATTTTCTAAGACTTATATTACATAAGGTCGTAAACTAGCTGATGCGGTTTGTTTCTGGGAGACGTGTGGATGCACCAGGTGTGAGTTCTTTACTCGATTTGTATTTGGAAAAAGCTTCTAGTCAGACGACCCTTGGCTGGCCGAGCGGTACCGGTGACAGGCTGGGGTGAGGCGAGGCTGGATGCTCAGCTCGGATCAGGGGGCTCGGATCCGAGGTCTGGTGTACCTGCAGGCGGTCTAGGAACACCGGGGTTGATCCCGGTGGCAGACCCTCCGACGATCTAGTTAGTCTCTGAGAGAGAGTACAGTAACTAGGGTTTTGAGTGGAAAAGATTGATTACCTGCAGATAGGGGGGAGGGTCTGGTATTTATAGGGGATGCCAATCGGGTCCAGACCCGTTTGGGGCTGGGCCGGACCCGGTTACTCGAGTGGCTGAAGCGGTGGAAAGCCGGGCGGTATAAGGCTGACGTGGCAGGCACCGGAGTGGTTTCCAGTCTGACGTGGCAGAGCTCCGGACAGTTTTCCGGTGCTGACGTGGCGGATCTGAAGGATCAGAAAGAGCGCGTATCCTGAGGGGATCTAGTGGCCCAGGATGAGCCACGTTTATTCCTGACCCATATCACAAGCCCCACGCTCCCGCGGGGCTGGGCGAACCAGTCGTGCGGGGGTGACTCTTTGCCCCTAGGGGAAGAGCAGATGTTGGGGTAAGAAGTAGGATCTGTTGTTTCCCGAAGAGGCCAGGGGTAGGAGGAAGGGACCCTTCGTTGGATTTGCGCGGAAGGTTAAGTTTAGGAGAGCGGAGAGCCGGAAGGGCGTATGTCGAGGTCTGGGGGTCGGCGGACGAGCCCTAAGGTTTGGCAGACGACCGCCTCGCTAGTTGGAAGAGCGAAGGGACGTCAAGGCCGTCCGTTGGGTCTTGTTTGCCGGGTGTCATGGGTCGGTGGACGATCCCGTAAGGGTCGGCAGACGACCGCCTTGCTAGTTGAAAGAGGGAGGGGACGTCAAGGCCACCCGTTGGGGCTTGTTTGCCGAGCGTTTAGGGATCGGCGGTCGAGACCCTGGGGGTCGGCCTGTTGAGTGCTTTGGGATCGGCAGACGACCTCCTCGGGTCGGTGGACGATCTCCTCGCTAGTTGGAAGAGCGAGGAGAGTATTTGGTGTTTCGGGATGCGATCCGAGTGCCGAGCCATACTGAGCTCTCGGAGAGAGATTGGCGCTTGGGATTCCGTCCGAGCGCCAAACCCCTAAGTGTCACGGGAGAGCGATTGGTGCTCGGTACGCTATCTGAGCACCGAGCCATGCTGAGGCAAAGGAGAGCGATTGGTGCTCGGGATGCGATCCGAGCACCGAGCTCCTTAGAGTGAAAAGGGGGAGTGGTTGGTGCTCTTGCTGCTATCCGAGCTCCGAGCCCTTACTAAAAAGGACGAAGGTGGTCTGGCTCGAGCTTCGATCCGAGCGTTGACCCTTCTGTTGAAGAAGAGAAGGGGAATTGGCTCGCGCTTCTATCCGAGCTCCGAGCCCCTACTGAGGAAGGAGAAGGTGGCATGGCTCGAGCTTCGATCCAAGCTCCGAGCCCCATCTGAGAAAGGAGAAGGTGGCATGGCTCGAGCTTCGATCCGAGCTCCGAGCCCCACCTAAGAAAAGAGGTGGCCTGGCTCGCGCTTCTATCCGAGCTCCGAGCCCCTACTGTCAAAGGAGAAGATGGCCTGGCTCGAGCTTCGATCCGAGCTCCGAGCCCCACCTGAGAAAGGAGAAGGTGGCCTGGCTCGCGCTTCTATCCGAGCTCCGAGCCCCTCTGTGAGTAAGAGAAGGGGAATTGGCTCGCGCTGCTATCCGAGCGTCGACCCCTCTGTGAGGCAGAGAAGATGGCATGGCTCGAGCTTCGACCCGAGCTCCGAGCCCCACCTAAGAAAATAGAAGGTGGCCTGGCTCGCGCTTCTATCCGATCTCCAAGCCCCTATTGTGACAGAAGGTGGCATGGCTCGAGCTTCGATCCGAGCTCCGAGCCCCACCTGTCAAAAGGAGAAGGTGGCCTGGCTCGAGCTCCAATCCGAGCGTCGACCCCTTTGTGAGGAAGAGAAAGGGAATTGGCTCGTGCTTCGATCCGAGCTCCGAGCCCCTACTTAGAAAGACGATGGTGGCCTGGCTCGAGCTTCGATCCGAGCTCCGAGCCCCCTAACTGAGAAAGGTGAAGGTGGCCTGGCTCGAGCATCCATCCGAGCGTCGACCCCTTTGTGAGGAAGAGAAGGGGAATTGGCTCGCACTGCTATCCAAGCATCGACCCCTCTGTGAGGAAGAGAAGGGGAATTGGCTCGCGCTTCTATCCGAGCTCCGAGCCCCCACCTGAGAATGGAGAAGGTGGCCTGGCTCACGCTTAGATCCGAGCTTGGCCTGGCTCGCGCTTAGATCCGAGCTTGGCCTGGCTCGCGCTTCTATCCGAGCTCCGAGCCCCTACTGAGAAAGGAGAAGGTGGCATGGCTCGAGCTTCGATCCGAGCTCCGAGCCCCTAACTAAGAAAGGTGAAGGTGGCCTGGCTCGAGCGTCCATCCGAGCGTCGACCCCTCTGTGAGGAAAAGAAGGGGAATTGGCTCGCGCTGCTATCCGAGCGTCGACCCCTCTGCGAGGAAGAGAAGGGGAATTGGCTCGCACTTCTATCCGAGCTCCAAGCCCCCACCTGAGAATGGTGAAGGTGGCCTGGCTTGCGCTTCGATCCGAGCTCCGAACCCCTAACTGAGAAAGGTGAAGGTGGCCTGGCTCGAGCGTCCATCCGAGCATCGACCCCTTTGTGAGGAAGAGAAGGGGAATTGGCTCGCGCTTCTATCCGAGCTCCGAGCCCCTACTGAGAAAGGAGAAGGTGGCATGGCTCGAGCTTCGATCCGAGCTCCGAGCCCCTAACTGAGAAAGGTGAAGGTGGCCTGGCTCGAGCGTCCATCCGAGCGTCGACCCCTCTGTGAGGAAAAGAAGGGGAATTGGCTCACGCTTCTATCCGAGCTCCGAGCCCCCACCTGAGAATGGAGAAGGTGGCCTGGCTCGCGCTTTGATCCGAGCTCCGAACCCCTAACTGAGAAAGGTGAAGGTGGTCTGGCTCGAGCGTCCATCCGAGCGTCGACCCCTCTGTGAGGAAGAGAAGGGGAATTGGCTCGCGCTGCTATCCGAGCGTCGACCCCTCTGTGAGGAAGAGAAGGGGAATTGGCTCGCACTTCTATCCGAGCTCCGAGCCCCCACCTGAGAATGGAGAAGGTGGCCTGGCTAGCGCTTCGATCCGAGCTCCGAACCCCACCTGAGAAAGAAGAAGGTGGCATGGCTCGAGCTTTGATCCGAGCTCCGAGCCCCTAACTGAGAAAGGTGAAGGTGGCCTGGCTCGAGCGTCCATCCGAGCTCCGAGCCCCACCTGAGAAAGGAGAAGGTGGCCTGGATCGAGCTTCGATCCGAGCGTCGACCCCTCTGTTTAGGAAGAGAAGGGGAATTGGCTTGCGCTTCTATCCGAGCTCCGAGCCCCTACTGAGAAAGGAGAAGGTGGCCTGGCTCGAGCTTCGATCCGAGCGTCGACCCCTCTGTGAGGAAGAGAAGGGGAATTGGCTCGCGCTTCTATCCGAGCCCTCTGACTTGGTGAAAATTTTTTCTGTCTAGCAAAGGGAAAGGGGTAGTGGGGATAATTTCACACTTTATTGCTGACGTCATGGCGCAAAGATCAAAGCTTGTTTAGATCTTGGTGGCCGTTAGATCTTGTCAGATATGATCCAACAGCTAGATCTTCATTTGCGAAAATCGAGGAGTCGTTTTCCTCTTTAAAAACCCCCACCCCCTCTCATTTCTTTATTTACATTTTCATTACTCACTTTCCATTTTTCAGCAAGAGCAGGAATCTTAATCGCCGTCGGCGGATTTTCTCGTGAAAGTAACTTTCCACGCATCAGGTTAGTAATTTTCTTTTAGCCATGTCGCGAACTCAGTCTGGATCCGAGGCTAGCTCGTCCGGTCGCTCTGGGCAGGAGTCAGAGTTGAAAACGTCCTCGTCCCTGGGTAAGTACAAGGTGAAAGAGGAGGTTCTTTCCGACCCTGGCTCAGACGGTGGTGATGATGTAGTCTTTGTGGTGCAACCGTTGAGGTCGAGGAGGCCGGGAAAGGGGCCCATGGAAGAGGGTGGTGAGGAGGACGTGGGGGACAGCGAGGATGAGGACGAGGAGGAAACGGATCAGGAGACGGGTGATGATGATGATGAGGCGGGTGATGATGATGAAGAGGGGGATGAAGACGAGCAGGTTGACGCGGAAGGCGAGGGAGAAGAGGAGGTTGGTGAGCAGGAGGCCGGTCAGAGCATGCCCGAGGGGACAGCGGGGGTCGGAGAAGATCTTCCTCCTCTACCACCTTTGTCGACGCCTTCCCCCGAGCGCAAGCCTCGACCACGGCGGAAGAAGAGAGTCATGATTATTCCCCAATGTCCCTCTTCGCCCAACGAGGACGCGCCGAGGACGGGTCTCGATGTTCCCCCAGTCACCTTTCGGAATCCCGTGTCGATACGCATGTACCCTGACGACATCAAGGATATCCAACCGATCCCTCCCGTGCCGGGCGAGAACACTCGAACGAAGATCCGCGCGGATAACACCCCGAGCATCCTGAGACCAGAGTATCTCAACATCATCAGGGCTGCTTACTACATTCCACGGGAGTATGAGCTCCTCCTTCCGAGCCCAGGTATCCGCCCTACCACAGTTCTGGCCCCGGGCTACTGCATGTTCCCAGAGGACACCTTCCTCTCGGGACTGAGGCTGCCCCTGCACCCTTTTGTGAAGAGGGTCTTGAACTGGGCGGAACTGTGCCCCATGCAGTACGGCCCGAACTCTTGGAAGCATCTTGTTTGTTTCATTCTGAAATGCCAAGAGAAGGGGGTGAAACCGAGACTGTCGTACTTCCGGGCCATCTTCGGTATTGGTTCACTCGGGGACCTCGAGGGGGTATTCTACTTCTCACCAAGGCCGCACAAGAAGGTGGTGCACGGCCACCCGGATTCGATAAAGAATTGGAGGGACAAGTACTTTGTTGTTAAGACAGAAGGGTCATAGGGGATTCCGACCCAGTGGAACTTCGTAAAGCCGAAGCGCAAGCCTCCGAAGAAGAGCGAATTATCTGCCAAGGAGTGGGAGGCGGTTGAGGCGATAGTTGGGGGTCACGGCATTGCATGGCCCCGTGTGACCGAGATTCACCTAGCGAGGGCCGGACTGAGTCCCGCCGACCCTAGTATGTTTCTTTCCATATTTATTCATCTTTCTGCCTTCGTGTTAACGTTTAGCCTTTCTTTTCTTATCTTGTTATAGGGATGTCGGCACAACAGGCGCAAGCTAAGAAGATATTGCTCGCCGCGGCTGAGAAGACGAGGCTGGAGAAGAAGAAGAAGGAGGAGCAGGATCGCCTGGCGGCCGAGAGGAAGAAGTTGGCCGCCCAGGCTCCGCAAGCCGGAGGGACCTCACAGGCGCCTCCTCCAGCGCCCGAGGGGCAATCGCCGGCCAAGAAGCAGAAGAAGCAACATCAGCACCCCTCCCGCTCGACGAGATCGGCTCGAGACGCGGCGGGCGGCTTGGGGAAGACCGTGGAAGCTCCGTCGCAACAGCTTCCTCCGGTTCGACCGGGCGCCACGGAACTGGTGGGGAGGATGGCTACGATGCCTTTCGTTCCCAACTGGTCAATTTTGAAGGGGGACACTATCCTCGACGGACCCGTCTCGATGGAGTTCGTCTCGAAGGCCATCACCGAGCGTGATGGAATGGCCCTAGCGGCGCAGACGGCCGACCAGGCCTATATGCGATGGGCCCAAGCCAATCTCTCGGTAAGTCAGTCGAGGTCTGTTTGTTGACTTGGCTTGTAATTATCACTAACCTTGATCTCTTTGAAACAGGCGATGCTCCACGGCCAGCATGTCCACAAGTGCCTGGAGAAGGAAATTCTCTACGAGTGGAAGCAGGCGGAGAAGTACCTTCGGGAGCTGAATAAGACGACAGATGATCTGAAGGAGGCTCGGGACCAAGTGCTCGTTCACGAGGCTCAGTTAGAGTCTCTTGTTAAGATTCATAAGCAGGACCGGGAGGATCTGTTGAAGAAGGTCGCGGCTGAGGCAGCTGAGGCGGAGAAAGGGAAGAAGGCCGTGGCAGATTTGGAGGCGGTTTTAGGGGAGACCTTGGTGGCAGCGCAGGACGAGGCGTACGAACAGGCCAAGTCCCATTTTAGGTACATCTACACTGAGTGCAACGTGGACCACCTCTCCTTCGGATGGAAGCCGGACTTGCCTCCGACCCCTGGCGGCGATGGCGCCGAGGAAGGCCAAGGCGATGAAGAGGTGCCACCCGACCCCCAAGAATAGATTTTTTTGTTTCTTTTGTTTTTTATGTAAATGCCTTCGGCGGACTGGCCACCGCGACTTTTTGTATGAAAATTTTGAGATGAAATGAAATATACTTTTTGTGCCGACCCTTCAACACTTGCGTTTTTGTGACACTTGTTTTTTCTTTTGGTAGACGTTGGCTCGTCAATGAAAGTTGGCTCGGGACCGAGAGGCCGCCAAGAATTACTTTCTGAACAAGTCAAGGGAGCTCGGCCTAGAGGTGGCCCGTTTGAGAAAAATCGTGGCCGACCGGGACTGGTGGGTCATCGAGACAGACTGGTCGGTCTCGGGTACCTCTAGTGGGCGCTCGGCCTCCGAGTCTTTTCTTCGCGAGGACGTCATGGAGAAAGAATTGGAGGTTCGTCGGCTGAAGCTCATATTGGGTGCGGGCCTAGTTGAAGAGGCGAGCAACTCCACCCCGGGGCGGTCGCTGCCGTTCTCGCTGGTTGAAGCCCAGCCGGATGATGCGGGGAGCTCGGTGGCGGGAGTGTCTTCCCTGGTCGGCCCAACCGAGCGTAATAAGAGCCCTGAATTTGAGTTCCCTGGCGAGTGCGAGTGAGTTGTGAGCTTTCTTTTTTCATTGTATTTGTATCGACGTTCATCGAGTTGTAAGCAATGAGTAATCAATAAGAACATTTGTTTCTCGGAACCTTGATTGCCTCGGATGCCGAGGGTGGTTGGTGTGAAATCTATGAAGGGTCGCAACTGACGCAGCTGCATCATTAATTGCGACGTTTCGTATTCCCATGAACATTTATGGCGACGTTTCGCCTCCCACCGTTTCACATTCCCAAGCACAATAAATGAGGCCTCAGCGGGCTATATAACCGCCACGCTCCTTGTCATTTGTTAAGCAGTGAGCCATCTGACTCGGGTGCCTGCCAAAGGCGGGCGCCCAGAGAATATAATATTTCCGATGTGTGGCGGCTCTCCTGTCGTCCGGGAACAATTTGGGGTTTCGGGCTCGTCAAAGCCGTAAACCCCGAGTTGTTCTTGGGCGAGAGGAGGTTCAGCTGAACCGCTCGAGGGCCCAGAGCGTTTGATCCCTGATGGTGGGAGCAGCGGGTCGATGGCTCCCTGCCACCCTCGAACAGTTCGGGGTTTAGGCCGGTCAAGGCCGTAAAACCCCGAGTTGTTCGTGGGTGAGAGGGTGGTCGATAATTCGACACGAGGCTCGGAGTGTCTGCCGAAGGCGGACGCTCTAAACCTTAACGAAATTTTGGCAACACAGGGTCGGTACCGGGCTTGGAGCTTTGGTTCGTCGAGCCCCCGTGTTTGTGAGAACCATTTTTTGAAGAGTGTCGAGGGTCGCCGCCGAGCGTCTAGGTCGCGGTGCCTTGGAGAAGGCACCCGCCCTGCTCGGGGCCGATGCCGAGCTCCTGCACATGTTCTTGGGGAGAGACGGTGCGGGCGTGGCTGGCGGATGTCGCCTCGTACATAGGTTGAGGGGCTGTAAGGAGCCCCAACCGAGCGAGGGACGGATGCCGAGTCCCCAAACCGGTGAGAAAGGCAACTGCATGCGTAGCGGAGGGTCGCCGCCGAGCGTCAGGGTCGTGGTGCCTTGGAGAAGGCACCCGCCTTGCTCGGGGTCGACGCCGAGCTCCAGCACATGTTCTCGGGGAGAGACGGTATGGGCGTGGCTGGCGGATGTCGCCTCGTACATAGGTTGAGGGGCTGTAAGGAGCCCCAACCGAGCGAGGGACAAATGCCGAGCCCCCATACCGGTGAGAAAGGCAACTGCAGGCGTAGCGGAGGGTCGCCGCCGAGCGTCAAGGTCGGGGTGCCTTGGAGAAGGCACCCGCCTTACTCGAGGTCGACGCCGAGCTCCTGCACATGTTCTCGGGGAGAGACGGTGCGGGCGTGGCTGGCGGATGTCGCCTCGTACATAGGTTGAGGGGCTGTAAGGAGCCCCCCAACCGAGCGAGGGACGGATGCCGAGCCCCCGTACCGGTGAGAACCATAAGCTTGTAAGAGAAGCTGTTCTGGCTCGCGATTTCGTCCGAGGGCCGAACCATAAGCTTGTAAGAGAAGCTGTTCTGGCTCGGGATTTCGTCCGAGCACCGAACCATAAGCTTGTAAGAGAAGCTGTTCTGACTCGCGATTTCGTCCGAGGGCCGAACCATAAGCTTGTAAGAGAAGCTGTTCTGGCTCGCAATTTCGTCCGAGCGCCGAACCATAAGCTTGTGAGAGAAGCTGTTCTGGCTCGGGATTTCGTCCGAGCGCCGAACCATAAGCTTGTAAGAGAAGCTGTTCTGGCTCGCGATTTCGTCCGAGGGCCGAACCATAAGCTTGTAAGAGAAGCTGTTCTGGTTCGCGATTTCGTCCGAGGGCCGAACCATAAGCTTGTGAGAGAAGCTGTTCTGGCTCGCGATTTCGTCCGAGCGCCGAACCATAAGCTTGTAAGAGAAGCTGTTCTGGCTCGCGATTTTGTCCGAGGGCCGAACCATAATCTTGTAAGAGAAGCTGTTCTGGCTCGGGATTTCGTCCGAGGGCCGAACCATAAGCTTGTAAGAGAAGCTGTTCTGGATCGCAATTTCGTCCGAGCGCCGAACCATAAACTTGTGAGAGAAGCTGTTCTGGCTCGGGATTTCGTCCGAGCGCCGAACCATAAGCTTGTAAGAGAAGCTGTTCTGGCTTGCGATTTTGTCCGAGGGCCGAACCATAAGCTTGTAAGAGAAGCTGTTCTGGCTCGAGATTTCGTCCGAGGGCCGAACCATAAGCTTGTAAGAGAAGCTGTTCTGGCTCGCGATTTCGTCCGAGCGCCGAACTATAAGCTTGTGAGAGAAGCTGTTCTGGCTCGCGATTCCATCCGAGGGCCGAACCATAAGCTTGTAAGAGAAGCTGTTCTGGCTCACGATTTCGTCCGAGGGCCGAACCATAAGCTTGTAAGAGAAGCTGTTCTGGCTCACGATTTCGTCCGAGGGCCGAACCATAAGCTTGTAAGAGAAGCTGTTCTGGCTCGCGATTTCGTCCGAGCGCCGAACCATAAGCTTGTAAGAGAAGCTGTTCTGGCTCGCGATTTCGTCCGAGAGCCGAACCATAAGCTTGTAAGAGAAGCTGTTCTGGCTCGGGATTTCGTCCGAGCACCGAACTATAAGCTTGTGAGAGAGGCTATTCTGGCTCGGGATTTCGTCCGAGGGCCGAGAGCGGAACACTTTCTTCATTGGTAACAAAATAAGGAGCCATGGCTTGTTTTAAGAAAGCTGGCATATTTACAATATATTTGAGCTTTTACAAAAGACTAGGCACGATGTGCCGATTACAATCACGATAATTTACATGGATATGGAGGCTACTCCTCTCCTAAGAACTTGATCAGGTGCTCCGCATTCCAGGGCCTTTTGATGGGCTTGCCTTCGGCGCTGGTTAGACGATACGTACCGGGACGTACAACTTCTGATACCTTGTAAGGGCCCTCCCAGTTTGGTGCCAACTTTCTTTTCTGGCCGGGGTTGGATACCGCCAGCTTTCGGAGAACAAGGTCTCCGAGTTTGATGTCAGTTGGGCGCACCTTCTTATTGTAGAACCTCTCGATCCTCTGCTGGTAGATACTCCTTCTAATGGCCGACTTCTCCCTGACCTCGTCAACGAGGTCCAGGTCGGCTCGTAGCTGTAAAGAGTTACTTGCCTCATCGAAGGCCATGATCCGGGGAGAGGGGATCCCTATCTCCAGGGGAATGACGGCCTCTGCACCGTATGTCAGATTGAAGGGCGACTCCCCTGTCGGGATCCTCTTCGTCGTTCGGTGGGCCCAGAGAACACTTGGCAGCTCGTCGACCCATAATCCCTTGGAGGAATTATCGAGTCGCTTCTTGAGTCCTTCGAGGATCTGACGGTTTGCGTTCTCCGCCTGCCCGTTGGACTGGGGATGACATACTGAGGAGAAGCGCTGTTGGATACCGAGATCTTCGCAGAACTTGCGGAAATGCTTGCCCGCGAATTGGGTCCCGTTATCTGTGACGAGCACTTGAGGGATCCCGAACCGACAGATGATGTGCTTCCAGAAGAATTGCTGCGTCTGTTGCTCGGTGATCGTTGCTAATGGCTCTGCCTCGATCCATTTGGTAAAGTAGTCGATTGCTACTATGAGAAATTTTCGCTACCCTGTTGCCTTTGGAAAGGGGCCTACCAGATCCATTCCCCACATGGTAAACGGGGTTGGACTGGCCATCGAGCGGAGGTTTGCTTGCGGGGCCATTTTGACGGGCGAGAACCTTTGACATGGGCCACATTTCTTGACAAGGGTTAGAGCGTCCTGCAACATGGTGGGACAGTAGTACCCGTGGTTCAAAGCCTTTCGCGCGAGCGAGCGACTTCCCATGTGGCATCCGCCGATCCCCTCGTGTAATTCCTTGAGAGCATATTTGGCTTCATCAGGAGTGAGGCAGCGGAGATAGGGTCGACCATCCGAGGTAGTGTAGGACCTTTTGAAGAGTGTCAAATCGATTATTGTGAATCTTTCCGCTCGGGCCCTGACCCTTCTTGCTTTGGCTCGGTCTTCGAGGAGCTCTCCCTTGACGAGAAATCGCCTAATAAGAGTGGTCCAGTCTTCGGGGGGAGCTCCGTCTTCAATGCACAGGACCTCCGGGATGTCGATGCTTGGTTTTAACATGACTTCGATCAGGACCGTGCGGTCGAGACCTTCGAAGGAAGAGGAAGCCAGCTTTGACAGGGCGTCAGCCTGGACATTCTGTTCCCGGGGGATCCTCAAAACAGCCGACTCGTCGAAGGACGTCAATAGGCGTTGAACTACAGCTCGGTACCGGATCATGCGATAGTCATGGGCCTCGTACTCCCCGGTGATCTGGTTGACCACGAGCTGGGAGTCGCTAAAAGCCCTGATCTGCCTGGCGCCGGCCTGATGAGCCAGGGTGAGCCCGGTGATCATGGCCTCGTACTCGGCCTCGTTGTTGGAGGCCGGGAAGTTGAGGCGGAGGCAGTATTGTAGAAGAAAACCGTCTGGGCCTCGCAGGATGATGCCAGCTCCGCTGCCTGCCTCGCAGGAGGAACCATCGACGTAAACTTTCCACGTCTGGTTGCTTTCCTTGCTTGCAGGGTGCTCGGAGATGGTGCACTCCGTAATGAATTCCGCGAGTGGCTGCCCCTTGATGGCTGTTCTGGGTTGATAGCCAATGTCATACTGGCTGAGCTCAATCGACCATTTGACGAGTCGACCCGAGCTCTCTGGCTTGTAGAGTACGGACTTCAGGGGTTGGTCAGTCAGTACCTGGACCGAATGAGATTGAAAATATGGGCGGAGTTTTCGTGAGGCCATGACCAGGACGTACGCAACTTTCTCCATCCGAGAGTATCTGGTCTCGGCATTGAGCAAGACCTTGCTGACATAGTACAGAGGCTTCTGTGATCCCTCTTCCTCCCGAACGAGAACGGCGCTGAGCACCTTCTCCGAGGCTGAAAGGTAGAGCTAGAGTGGCTCTCCTGGTTCGGGCTTGCTGAGGAGGGGAGGGTTTGCAAGGTACTCCTTCAATTGGGCGAAGGCCTCTTGCTGTTGGGTACCCCACTCGAACCCTTCGGTGCCGCGCAGGGCTTTGAAGAACGGAAGAGACTTCTCTCCAGACTTGGAGAGGAAACGGCCGATGGCCGCCAGTCTCCCCGTCAGCTGCTGGACCTCTTTGATGTTCCTGGGAGGAGCCATGTCTAAAATGGCCTGGATCTTCTCGGGGTTCGCCTCGATGCCTCGCTGGCTGACAATAAAGCCAAGGAACTTTTCCGCGGAGACGCCGAAGGCGCATTTGGTCGGATTGAGTCTCATATTATGGGTCCGAAGTACCCCAAAGGCCTCCTCCAGATCGGCGACGTGATCCTCCCCCCGCTGGCTCTTGACGAGCATGTCGTCCACATATACCTCCATATTGCGCCCGATTTGCTCCTTGAAGACCCGGTTGACGAGTCTCTGATATGTGGCTCCTGCGTTCTTCAGCCTGAAGGGCATGACCCTGTAACAGTACAGCCCCTGGTCTGTAATGAAGGACGTCTTGGCGATGTCGGGAGGAAACATGCGGATCTGGTTGTAGCCCGAAAATGCATCCATGAAGGTCAGGAGCTCGTGACCCGATGTTGCATCGATAAGAGCATCGATCTGGGGAGGGGGAATGGATCCTTCGGGCACGCCTTGTTGAGGTCCGTGAAATCTATGCAGATCCTCCAGCTCCCGCTCGCCTTCTTGACCATGACGACGTTCGCCAGCCACTCGGGGTAGCTGACTTCTTGGATGAAGCGTGCGGCCAGGAGCTTGTCGACTTCCGCATTCACCGCCTGCTGTTGCTCCGGAACGAACTTACGTCGCTTTTGGACAACCGGCTTCGACCCGGGGATTACGCTGAGTTTGTGCATGATGAGATTCTCGGAGATACTGGACATGTCGGAAGGCTTCCAGGCGAAGAGGTCGACATTGCGGCGAATGCAGGTGATGAGGTCGGACTTAAGGCGAGGGGTGAGGGAGCGACTTACTCAAAATTGCTTCGACGGATCCCCTGTCTCGAACGAGATATCTTCCAGCTCGTCTGCCGACTCCGGCTCTGGCTGGGTCCTCTGGGGCCGCATCTCAACGGCGTCAAGGGGAAACACGCCGCTCCCGATTGCTTTCATGTAGCATGAGCGAGCAGCTTCTTGGTTCCCCCGGACGACTCCCACTCCGGTCTTGGTGGGGAACTTCATTTTCTGGTGATAGGCCGAGGGGACAGCCTGGAGGGAGCAGAGGCCCGGGCGACCGAGTATCACATTATAGGCTGCCTTGACGTTTACCACCATAAAGTCCATAGACTCGGTTCTTCGGTTTGGGGTCGTACCTGCCGTGACATCCAGTGTGACGATCCCTTCAATTGTTATAGGGACGCCCGAGAACCCGTGCAAGGTGTACCCCGCCGACTTCAGCTTGTCGCGGGAGAGCTTTAGGTTCTCGAAGGCTTCGAGAAACAAAATGTTGACCGAACTCCCGTTGTCCACAAGGATTCGCCGAGCGTCAAAGTTGGCCATGCTGAGGTTGATGACGAGGGCGTCGCAATGCGGGAGCCGCACCCCTTCTAGGTCTTCTCCCGAGAAGGAGACAGGGAGTTGTTGAATCTGAGGGGGAGAGGACCTTGGACGGCGTTAACATCCCGGATGAATGCCTTGCGGGAAGTGTTGGACTCCCCTCCCATGGGTCCCCCGTGGACGCAGTGTAATATGGCCTGGCCGTCAGGCTCATCGAGCTCATGCTCTCGTTCGAGGAGCTGCAGGGGAGCCCGAGGAGGAGGTGGGGTTCTCCTGTTCCTCGTGTCCCTCTGCCCTCGAACTTCATATCGCTTGTACTCCCAAAGGTACCCTCGTTGAATGAGAGCCTCGATCTCGTCTTTCCGGGCGCGGCAGTGATCCGTGTCGTGCCCGTTGTCCCGGTGGAAGCGGCAGTAGAACCGCTGATCCCTTTTCTTGCTGGTGTTGTTGGACGGGCGAGGGGGGTACTGGACGAGATCCCTGTCCTCGATTGCCAAGTGTATGGAGGATACATTTTGGGTTAGCGGGGTATACCACTCGAAGCGAGGGACCGACGGGACCTTCTTTATGCCACCCGCATCCCTTGGAGCCTTTTTTGATGGCTCGACTTCTTCGGCCTTCCGCTGCCCCTTCCCGGGGGCCTCCCTGGAATCTTCGGGGTTCAGGGCCTCTTCTGCCCTGATGTACTTTTCGACCCTGTTGAGGAGGTCGGGAAAATCAATGGGGGGTTTCTTCGCCAGAGAGGCCTTCACCTGTCCATGACGGACGTTGTGCCGAAATACCGCGGAGGCGACGCCAGGATCGAGGGAGGATACCGACCTCGCCTCTGTGGTGAACCTTCGGACGAACACTCTGAGTGACTCCCCCTCCATCTGTCGGAGTCTGAGTAAAGAGGCACTCGTCCTCTCGGCCTTCCGGCTGGTGACAAAGTGGGCAAGGAAATTGCCCTCTAGTTGGTCGAAGGAGTAAATGGAGCCAGGAGCCAGTTTAGAGAACCATTCACGTGCCGGACCCCGGAGTGTGGCAGGGAAGGCTCGGCACAGCAGGGGATCCGAAGCGCTGTGAATCATCATCAGGGTTTTGAAACCCTCCATGTGATCAGCAGGATCCCCCTCGCCGTCATAGGTCTCGAACTGAGGTGGTCGGAAATTCCGAGGTATTTCCGCTTGGAGGATGAGGGCGGAAAAAGGGGGTCGGACAGGTCTGTACCCCTGAGCGGCTCCGAGGCCGCCGTCGCCTATGTGATCGAGGCGATCCTCCATTTCTTGGAGGCGCCTTAGGAGTTCGCCATCGTCCTCTGCCAGAATTGTTGATGGGCGGGACACGCTTGCCTCAGCGTCCGACCTGGTTCAGGAATGGCGGACTTCTTCCCTTGGGGCCGACGACCTGGTTCGGGAATGGCGGACTTCTTCCCTTGGGGCCCGTCGGAGAGCCCCAAGAATTTCTCTTCGGACGTCCTGGAACTCCTGGTGAGTGACTGGGGCTCCCTCGTTTCGGGCCGGTTGGACCGGAGGTTCCCTTCCGACGCGGCTGAGCGCTGGCCTTTGTCCTTCGGGCGGTGGTAGTGGGTGGTTCGGGGCCGAGTTGGAAGCGGCCCTTCCCCCGCTGCAACTAACCTGCCGGTTGATGATTACCCTTCGTAGGTCGGGCTGGACTGGACGGGTGGCACTCTTCTGGGGTCCCTGGCGGGGAGCCCCTTGCTTAGATGCGCGTGGCTCGACGATGGCAAACGGCGGGGGCAAGTCCCGCTGGGGTGCGGAGGTAGCAGCATTCTTGGCTTTGGGGGCCATGAGTGCTCGGCTGCTGAGGTAACTCGGTGGTCGGGCTCGGGCCGACTTCTGAAGTAGCATTCCCACAGACGGCGCCAACCTGATGCGGTTTGTTTCTGGGAGACGTGTGGATGCACCAGGTGTGAGTTCTTTACTCGATTTGTATTTGGAGAAAGCTTCTAGTCAGACGACCCTTGGCTGGCCGAGCGGTACCGGTGACAGGCTGGGGTGAGGCGAGGCTGGATGCTCAGCTCGGATCAGGGGGCTCGGATCCGAGGTCTGGTGTACCTGCAGGCGGTCTAGGAACACCGGGGTTGATCCTGGTGGCAGACCCTCCGACGATCTAGTTAGTCTCTGAGAGATAGTACAATAACTAGGGTTTTGAGTGGAAAAGATTGATTACTTGCAGATAGGGGGGAGGGTCTGGCATTTATAGGGGATGCCAATCGGGTCCAGACCCGTTTGGGGCTGGGCCGGACCCGGTTACCCGAGTGGCTGAAGCCGTGGAAAGCCGGGCGGTATAGGGCTGACGTGGCAGGCACCGGAGTGGTTTCCAGTCTGACGTGGCAGAGCTCCGGGCGGTTTTCCGGTGCTGACGTGGCGGATCTGAAGGATCAGAAAGAGCGCGTATCCTGAGGGGATCCAGTGGCCCAGGATGAGCCACGTTTATTCCTGACCCATATCACTACCCGAAAAGACAACAACATTATAATCTATTTTTTTTTTAATATACGAACAACATTATAATCTTTGTTTTTTTCATTTTGACCATTTTATTGTTCATCTTTTATTTTCTCTCTTTTCTGCCCAATATGTCTGATCATTTCTCTCTATATTGAAAGGTATAATATTGTTAGATTGTGTGTAGGGATTTGGTTATTGATATTTTAGTTTCTTTTTAGTTCCTTTTTTTTTAAATGGAGAGAGTCAAAATGGACAAAACGACGCCAAAAGAGGAAGCAGATCAGAAATCTGCCACACACGACTGAACAGCCTTGCCCAGCAAGGCAGTCGAAGAAGTGCCAAGGAGGGAACGGCCAAAAAGTGAAACTGCCGTAGCCGAAACCAGGGCACGGGATTGATGAACCAATAGCAGCACACCCGAAAATAGACGATAACAACCCAACACAGAAATCAAAGTAAGCCCAACGCGCAGCATCATAGCGCAAAGCACAACAGAAGCACTAAACCCAAGAGCAAATGAAAGGAATAGCCCAGAGCACCACCAATAGCCGCAACGACCCAGGAAACTCACAATGGTAACAATAATGCAAAAGAAACAACATACATACCAGGACATACATACATAAAACGACACTCATACATAAAAGAAAATGCCACTCATACAAAAGATACAGACAACAACATAAGAGAAGCATGATACACTGGGGAATCAAAAGGAGCAGAAAAGAAAATAAGATAGCTGTTTATAAAGCTGACTAGGTGAGAGGGGATCCTAAGGACCGAAAAGAACCACATCAACACAATACTCACATACAGTAGTCATCTAGCCAAATAGGAGGCTAGCAAATGTAACATGTCATCCCTGCAACCGAAAATGAAGCAAAAGAATCAAGGGGAAAACCAGAGTAATAAAATTGCTCAAAGTAAAGTTAAACAAAACAAAGGAACATAGAAATTCACACCCTAGAATAAAGTGAGAGGCCAGAAGCTAGCAAGCTGAGCAGAGGAAATACATGCACAAAGCACCCAATCACCACACCTGAAACTACTAAGAACATCAGCAGCACACAGCAAAACAAGAGAAAGGAAAGCTAAACGAAAAGCGCATAAATATAGCACACAACTAACCATAATAGACCAAATAACATAGGAGGTCACCACATAGAAGTAAATTAAGAAACTAGCCTCCTACAGACGGAACATAAGGATAACATGCCCCGGAGCACCCAAAAACACCCTCAAGGAACATCATGGAATCTCAGTAACCCACAACCCAAAGAGAGGGGAAAGTAAAATGAAAAGGCACACTGAGAGTGTGAGGCTAGCCGATAACTATAGCTGCAAAGGAAACAAAAGAAGCATCAGACACAGAGGGAAAAAATTAAGGTTCTGAATATACCCTGAAGATCAGGGAATAAAGTTAAGGTACAGAAGATATACTTCGGAGATGATAATAAGAGCACGCTGCATTATGTAGATGATTAAAGTGAAACTGAGCCAATTTACGATGAGGGAGAATGCTTGTCCAAAAGTTCGTGTAGAAAAGCAGATCATCGATTAAACAATCGATAGGGCAAGATTTGTTGGAGAAGATCCTATTATTTCTTTCTTTCTAAATGATCCAAATAAGTGTCATCACTGCTAAGTCCCATGAAACAATAAAGGATTTCTTAACTCGATGGGCTCGCCAATGACCCCACCAGGAGGACACAGGGCCTGGATTACCCCAGACGTGCTAGGCGTTCTTGCAAATAGACCACAATGGTAAAATGAACGAGCAATAAATGAATAAGTGTCTGGCAGTCTCATCACAAGTGATGCATAAAATGCATTTTTGGCCAATACCAAGATTTTTTGTTAAGAATCTCAACGGTAAGAAGTTTATTATGGATAGACAACCAAGAGAGAATTTTCACCTTAAGAGGAGCACAACAATTCCAAATTAACTTGGAGAACGGAGAAGAAGTTCCACCAGAATTAAGGAAATTATAACGTGACTTAACCGAGTAGGATCCGGAGGTATTCCATCTCCAAATAACCTCATTTATAGGGTGCCAATTGTAGGATCTAAGTAACAACAGCAACTGGTAATGTTGCAGAAAAAGGTGTTGGGGGAGAGATCTCCAAAGAGAAAGTGATATTCAACTCCCTAACGTTATCATGGAGCACTAGGTACTCGGCGACAGTAGCTGTCGGGTTGGCAGCTAGGTGATAAAGTTTAGGAAAATTGGAAGCTAACCGAAGGGAGCCGATCCAAAGGTCGGTCCAAAAATGGATGGTTATACCCGATCCACAGACTTTTAATAGCCCGCACATGAAAGGTTTAATCACTTTCCAAACACACCCTTCCAGAAAAGCGAGGAAAAAGACGAGAGAGAAGGGTGAAGCTTCCAAACTTTGTGATGGCGGTGATACTTATAGGCAACAAGATGACACCATGATAAATCTTCATGGTTAAGAATTTTCCATAACCATTTCTCAAGAAGAGCTAAGTTTTGGTTACGAAGATTAAGGATACTCAGACCACCTCGTGCTTGGATCTGCATAAAAGTTTCCAATTGCACAAATGTTTACCCACCTTGAAGAGTGAGGATCGGACCAGAAAAATTCCGTCTGATTTGATCAATCTGCTTGATCACCCATGGGGGAACGTAAAAAAATGACATCATGTATAAAGGTATAGAAGTAAGAACCGAATTGATATGAAGCAGGAGACCCGACCTAGAGTTAAGTCTGGATTCGACTCACTCAATCATGGGAATCCAATCATTTTTCTGTAGTTTTCTCCCATCTTAATGGGATGCTAAGGTATGAGATAAGAAACGCAGCTGACGCACAGTTAAAAAAATGTGCAATCTCAAGTTGACGGTTCTCAGAACCACCCAACTAGATAACAGAAGTTTTATTAAAATTAATTGATAGACCAGATGCTTGTTCGAAGATGAATATAAGGAGCTTAAGATTTCGAAGGGTAGTACCATTCGGTTTAGCAAACAGAATAGTGTCATCCGCGTATTGAAGCTTACGAACCCTCTGAAATCCTGCGAAAACCACCAAGTTCCTAATAATGTGGGCATCTCATGCTTTAAGGAGAAGTTTGCTAAAAACATCAGCAACCAGGAAGAAAAGAAGATAAGGAATGGGGTATCCCTGTCTAAGGCCATGTTTACATAAGAATTTCTTACCTTCAATGTCGTTAATTAGAACAGATGAAGTGCTAGTGAAGAGGCTGGGTTTAATTCAAGAAATCCATCGAAGACCGAAGCTGCGATGAAGAAGAATATCAAAGAGGAATTCCGAATTATCATCAGATTTTTCAAAGTCCAGCTTTAACAAGATCCCTTCGAAATTAGAATGGTGACAACCGGAGATGTTTCTTGAGTGCAGGCAATATCAAGGATAAATCTATTTTTGATTAAACTCGATTGAGCCAAATCAATTAAGGGAGAAATTACGGAATTAAGACGATTAGCCAGCACTCTCATCACAATTTTGAAGAGGACATTTAAAAGGCTAATCAGGTCTAAAAGCAGAAACCTGATTGGTCCCCCAGCATTTCGGGGATAAGCACAATATGTGCATAATTAATCCTATCAAAAGCAAAAGGTTCGAGAAAAAGATCGTTGAACATTTCAAACATTTTGAGAAAATCATCTTTGAGAATCTCGCAGAATTTTTAGAAGAAAACTGAAGGAAATCCGTCCGGACCAGGAGCGGAGTCGCTACGTAAGGAGAACACAGTGGAGTTAATTTCGTCTAAGGAGAAAGGAGCTTCGGTACTAGAGAGGTCATGTGTTTCAGAGTCATACAAAGACTCCCAATCGAGCTGAATGGTGCTCAAAGCTGAGGTTCCCATGAGGTATTTAAAGAAGGTTAGAAAAGCCCTATGGAATTCTTGGTCAGAATGTAATTCAATGTCATCTTCCATAATGGAAGAGATGCGGTTACACCTCTGACGATGGGAGGCAAAATTATGGAAAAAGGAGGTATTATAGTCACCGGCTTAAAGCCATTTGACTTTCGCACGCTGAGCCCATTTAATATGGTCGAGGTATAGAATGGAATTGAACTCACTTCTACAATCATTCCTTTTTTTCTGTCGACATCAGAAATGGGACCCAACTCTTCTAATTGGTCGATATGGTGAACAGAATCGAGGAAAATTTGTTGCATGGCACGGGAGTTGCCAAATCTTTCTTTACACCATATTTTACAATCGTGCTTAACAGCATTCAGTTTAAGAAGGATCGGCCAAGCCCCTGAGACCCCACAACTGAGGAGAGACAGCTAATAATGAGATTAACGAAGATTTGATCTTCTAACCAAAAAAATTCAAAACGAAATTTGTAAGGTTTAGAGAAATTGAAGTTGGGATATAAGGGGGACATGATCTGAAGACGGGCTAGGGAATGCTTGAACAAAAGAGTTATGGAAGCAAGTGATCCAATCATTGGAAACCAGGAACCTATCTAACTTAGCCATAGAAGGAGATATAAGGGGGACATGATCTGAAGACGGGTTAGGGAATGCTTGAACAAAAGAGTTATGGAAGCACGTGATCCAATCATTGGAAACCAGGAAACTATCTAACTTAGCCATAGAAGGAGATAGGCGCATGTTAGACCAGGTAAAAGATCTACCATTCATCGGAAAGGTCAACAAGTTGGAGGGAGCGAATATAATCATTGAAGCTCAAGGAATCTCTCAATCTGGAAGAGTTCCCGAGCCTTTCATGACTGAATCTCGTAACATTGAAATCTCCACAGAAGATCCAGAAACCACTAATCATCCCATTGAAGGAGAGGAATTCATTCCAGAATTCCGGACGAAGATCAGGTGTGGACGGACCATGGACCGAGATCATAGTAAGGTTACAGTTAAATTCAAACCAATGGTGACAAACAATTAGGAAGAATTTAAGGCGATGAATGAAAAAAAGTTGATAAAGGGAGTTATTGAACCCAAAAAGGATGCCTCCACAAGAGCTGTTGGCATGAAGAGGGATCCATTGGGTGATCAAAGAACCACCAAGAGATCGGGTAATTGAAGGTGAGATCAAGTCGAGTTTAGATTCTTGAATAGAAATAATGTCACAATGAATCGTGGAAATAAGGTGATGGACGGCTTCACATTTATGGGAGCTACCAAGCCCATGAATATTCCATGAAACATTAATCATTATAACGATGATAAGCAACAGCTCTAGAAATGTCTAAATCCCGAATGGATTGAATGCAATCAGAATGAGAATTGTCCATCGCAAAACCCATGTGAGATGCATGGGTGATCATATCAAGGTTAGAAAGAGAGTCAAAATGGATTTGGTAAACCGAACGAAGCGGTTGGTAGGAGACTGTCTCTTTAGAGATCGGAGGAATTTCAAGATTCCGAATTTGGGCTGCGAGAGTGGCCTTGGAGAAGGCTGAAGAATCTGCATCTTTCTTACGGCGAATACGAGCACTAGAGCGTAAGAGAGACGATTTATGGTTCTTTTTGGAATATTTCTATTAGTAATTGAATTAACCAAAGAAGTAGAGTTATCATCACATGTAATTGGCAAGATAGAGTATTGTGGTTCACCTGAAATAGGAGAATCCGGTAAGGGAGAATCTGAGTGCAATAGATAAGAAGAGTATTCAAACATAAAAGTATATGTAAGAAAGTTATAGTTAGTAACAGAAGTGGGAAAAGCAATATTTCCGGGTGTAGGTTCTAAGCCAGGAAAAAGAACCATAGGTACGACATTCCTAAAAAGGCGACCGAATAAGTGTAAACACCCGAATCGCTTTTCACATATCGATTGATGAGATAGAAAGAAGAGAAGGAGTGTAATCCAGAACTTGGATTAATATTTTTTAAAAAAAAAACTAATTAGAAAATAGAAACAGAATTAAAAGTGAAATTTATGGTAAATTTGTGAGGTTTGGAGTGAATGAGTATTTTGAACTTGGATAAATATAATTTGTGAGGGATTGGAGAGATCTTTCTCTTCCTCGGACAATAGGTTATCTGACTCAACCAAATCCTCGAAATGTTGTCACTTAACAACAACGAACATGGAAGTGGTTGGCTCCTTGGAAAGTTTGGGGGAGGCCGCCACAATTGATTTGTAACAGTGAAGAAGTGGGGATTAATGATCCATGCAGGCCAAGAGTCGTTGTTAGAAGATGGAGGTACATTAGCAACATCAAAAGACAAGGGCTGCTGTAAAGGAGTGGCGGAAGGGATAACAGGTGTAGGTGTTGGTAGACTCAAAGGCTGAGGAGGCGGAGGAGCAGTAGTGGAAACAGTCGCTGCAATAGAAGGTAGATGGGCTTGCTTAGTTGCAGCATGAGAGGAAATCAATGGGTTGATCCAAACCAGAATAGGGGGTTTCTTAGGGGAAATAGCAAGGCCAGCGGGGGCACACTGTAGCACCTCAATTTTTTTTATTTTTTTAACTATTCCTTATTCAAATGCTTTATAATTTAATTTATTTCTTATCTACATCATTTCTTACTTAGAAAAATATTATAGTTTTCAAATAAAATTTCGGCAGAGTTTTTCCTCAAAATATTAGCTCTTTTACAGATATTTCTTACGAAATTTTGCAAACAATTACATAAATCAAAATACTTGTAATATATATCAATCCTCCCCGGACCAGTTCATTCAAAAACACACGGGAAATAATATATGGGGCTCTGGGGGCATAATTTATCATAATAAGCAAGATACAATTTAAAAACCAAAAATTCTTTTGAAAACATATAACCCGTCGTTGGGAAGAACGGGTTAAGGCAAAATTTTATTTTAAAAAATGGCCTTAACCCGTTATTGGGAAGAACGGGTTAAGGCTATCTTTTTTCATTTTTGTTGACATACAGTTCGTCTTCTTCTTCCGCTCTCTTCTTCTTTCTTCGACGAACCCAAACCCAAATGACGGAAAAAAACCCTAAAAAACCCTAGCTCCGACGCTCGAAACCCTCGAACTCCCTCTTCTCTCCCAACTCCGATGATCGAAACCCTCGAACCCCGACTATCGAAACCCTAGCTTCTCTTCCCTAATTCGTTACGAAATCGGAGCACTACATTTCTCTTCCAAACCGATTGCTTGCTTGATTTGGACCTATCCCGTAAGGTATACACTATTTCTTTACCCCAATAATCTACATTTTTATTTTTTTTTTAATTTGTGTGTAGTAATTTATTTAGAAATTGGGAAAAAATTTAAATGCGTTAGTAGATTTTAGATGTAGAATCGGGTTGACCTTAAGTATATTCAATTGCCGAATTACGTTGCTTGCATTAGTAACTAGTAGAATTAGAATTGTATATACGAAATTAGTTAGAAACTTTTCAGTGCGGTTATGGTTGAAAACCCTACGAACGACCGTAAAAAAATACGAAACTTTCCGAGTAGGTTCGTCTCACGTAGTACAAGCCACACCAACTTGTAGAAGCGAGTTTCGACTCACGGTTCGAGAGATACGGCCGTGTATCGCTTTCGGTTGGAAAAAACCAAGTATAACAGTGCACGGCCGTATATCGCAAACCGTGACTCGAAACTCGCTTCTACAAGTTCGGGTGGCTTGCCCTACGTGAATTCGACCAAGTCGGAAAGTTTTAAAATTTTCGGATGTCGTTTGTGCGGTTTTCTCAACTTCCTCGCATTACAAGTTTTAGACTTAGAATTTTGTAAGTGCGGTTAGATTAGATTAGAAAATCCTTCAAACGACCTCCAAAAAATACGAAACCGTGCGAGTTGGTTGGCGTCACCTAAGAGAAGCCAAAACAACTTGTAGAAGTGAGTTTCGACTCACGGTTCGAGAGATACGGCCGCGTATCGCTTACGGTTGGGAAAAAACCGAGTAAAGCGGTAGACGGCTGTATCTCGCGAACCGTGACTCGAAACTCGCTTCTACAAGTTTGGGTGGCTTGCCCTACGTGAATCCGACCAAGTCGGAAAGTTTTATAATTTTTGGATGCTGTTTGCGCGGTTTTCTCAACTTCCTCGCATTACAAGTTTTAGCCTTAGAATTTTCTAAGTGCGGGTAGATTAGCTTAGAAAACCCTTCAAACGACCTCCAAAAAATACGAAACCGTGCGAGTTGGTTGGTGTCACCTACGAGAAGCCAAACCAACTTGTAGAAGTGAGTTTCGACTCACGGTTCGAGAGATACGGCCGCGTATCGCTTACGGTTAGGAAAAAACCAAGTAAAGCGGTAGACGACCGTATCTCGCGAACCGTGACTCGAAACTCGCTTCTACAAGTTCGGGTAGCTTGCCCTACGTGAATCCGACCAAGTTAGAAAGTTTTATAATTTTCGGATGCCGTTTGTGCGGTTTTCTCAACTTCCTCGCATTACAAGTTTTAGCCTTAGAATTTTCTAAGTGCAGGTAGATTAGAAAACCCTTCAAACGACCTCTAAAAAATACGAAACTTTGCGGGCTGGTTGGTGTCCCCAAGGAGAAGCCATCCGAAGTTGTAGAAGTGAGTTTCTACTCACGGTTCGAGAGATACGGTCGTGTATTGCTTTCGGTTGAAAAAAACTATTATAAAGCGGTATACGGTCATATCTCGCAAACCGTGAGTCGAAACTCGCTTCTACAAGTTTGGGTGGCTTGCCCTACGTGAACCCGACCAACTCGGAAAGTTTTAAAATTTTCGGATGCCGTTTGTGCGGTTTTCTCAACTTCCTCGCATTATAAGTTTTAGACTTAGAATTTTCTAAGTGCGGGTAGATTAGATTAGAAAACTCTTCAAACGACCTCCAAAAAATACGAAACTTTGCGATTTGGTTGGTGTCACCTACGAGAAGCCAAACCAACTTGTAGAAGTGAGTTTCGACTCACGGTTCGTGAGATACAGACGCGTATCGCTTACGGTTGGAAAAAAACCAAGTAAAGCGGTAGACGGTCGTATCTCGCGAACCGTGACTCGAAACTCGCTTCTACAAGTTCGGGTGGCTTGCCCTACGTGAATTCCACATAGACGGAAAGTTTTATAATTTTCGGATGCCGTTTGCGCGGTATTGCGTCAATTCCTCAAATGAGAAGTTTTTGACTTAGAATTTTTTTTAAAATGGCCGATTAGAAATCACTTCGAACCACCTCCAAAAAATACGAAACTTGGCGAGTTGGTTGGTGTTCCATATGAGAAGTGACCCGAAGTTGTAGAAGTGAATTTCGACTCACGGTCCGAGAGATACGGCCGCGTATCGGTTGAAGGTTGGAAAAAAACCTAATAAAGCGGTATACGGTCGTATCTCGCAAACCATGAGTCGAAACTCACTTGTACAAGTTGGGGTCGCTTGCCCTACGTGAATCCGACCTAGTCGGCAAGTATTACAGATTTTTTGGTTTTCATTCGTGCGTTTTTCAGTATAATCTCGGTATGTTTGTTTTGTTGTCATCTTTGTCAACAACATTTTAATTTTTTTGTCAGATAGCTTAATGGCTAGAACAAGGCAACCGAGAAGCCCGTCCGGTAACACTAGTGGCGCACCAACTACTGAGGTAAGATCGATTACTATTATTGGTTTTAAATACAAACATGTAACATTATCTCAATAATAACACTTGTTATATTTATTCGTGTAGGTTGGTGGCCATCAATCCACATCGGCTGAGGCAGGTCCGTCATCCTCGGTTACATCACCCGGACCCGTGGACACAAGCGTACTCACCCTGCAACCCAAACACTGATCGGAAGCCGTGTGGAATTGGTCCGATAAAAAATATAATTTCCGGAAGCACACAGTTCTTCCTTGGGATGACCGTATCACGCCGTATGTGGCAGAGGCCGGTTTCTACGGAGCAAGATTCATTCACTCTATGAAGCTAGATCGGCCACTCCTTACAGCTCTAGTCGAGCGATGGAGGCCGGAGACCCACACATTCCACCTACCTGTGGGTGAGATGACTGTGACCTTACAGGATGTGGCAATGATAACAGGACTACCAGTCGATGGGTTTACCGTGACGGGGAACATGGACTTCGATCGAGTTGAAGTTGTTCGGGACTTACTCGGTATCGACCTGCAGTTGGTAGTTCTCCAAAGGAAAGAGGCCGCCGAAAAAGATATCCGCAAAAATGCCCCCGCAGATTCTGATGAAGATGTATTGAATGAACAAATAGAAGCTGCGAAAGATAAAGCGGAGGAAGATGTGATGGATGACGCTTTCGATGGTAAATCACTTTACATCACCTGGTTAAAATTTCAGTTCGAGGAGGGATATTTGAACGCCGAATCGGATGAGGAAGATCTGACGTACTATGCACGTGCATACATTTTTAGTTTGATAGGGGGACTTATCTTCCCGAACTCATCCGGATCAACCATGCCGCTGATGTACCTACGGTTGTTTGAGGATTTCCGGTATGCAGGTCACTTTAGTTGGGGGAATGCGGCACTGGCGCTACTATACAGGAATTTGTGCACATGTTCTTTAGGTGGCGTACAGATGGGTGGCCCAATGGTGCTGATGCATATATGGAGTTGGAAACGCATCCACATCGGACGTCCCCGTATTATTGAGCTTACACTGGATTTTTTGGCCGACCCGGGTGCAGCAGAGTTTTTACCTCCTCTAGGAGCATATTGGGCCGACCGACACACGTGGGCCGATAACCCACGTCAATCACTAACCTACTACAGAGATGAGTTGGACAACCTGCGAGACGAGTTCGTCAACTGGAAACCGTACTCGGCCGACAGGTTGCAACGCGTTCCTCCAGTCTGCCTAGACAGATCCTTTTGGTTAACGGCTGCACCTCTTGTGAACTTTGGAGTTGTGGAGTTCCAGTATCCTGACAGGGTCTTGCGGCAATTTGGATATCAACAGAAGATTCCCGATGTCAGGTCTTACGATAAAAAGTTGCACGAGGTCAGGGGAACGGGACGGGTGCCCAACTTCGATTGGGCTGATTGTCATCGTTACCATGTAGCCAACTGGAACACCATGCGGCAGCAAATGACACCGAATTTGATGTACGTCGCGATACCATAGATGGCTCCCTCCAGCAGGCATACATGATGTGGTACAAGCGAATAACCCGATTGTACGTTTCTCCAACGGCCGCCGTACCAGCTGGTGTGCAACTGCCGATTCCCCCAACCCAGGTAGAACCACCTCCAGCATATTCCTCCTCCCAGCCGATGTACCAACCAATGGCTGAGACATATCGAAAAACGGTCAGTCAAATTTCATATAGTTTGTACGCATGTACTATATTTAATTGATGTACACTAATTATGAATGATGTTTAAATTGGAATTTTTCACCAACTGTAGATTGACAATGCATGGGAGGTTGTTCGAACAGCTGCTCGCGTCCTAAAGACTAGGATACCCGACAACTTCAAGGCGGTAATCCGGGAGATGTTAGCCCCGTGCCTTCGTACTCTGGAGGATTTAAGTGAAGGTCCACAGGTTGATGCCTATTTGAGAGCCAACGTGCCGCCAATAGGTTTAAGGCGAAAACGAGCTGTGAGTAGGGGAATTCGAATCGACGAGCCACAACAAGTACAAGAAGAGCCAAATCCCGAAGATGCTGATGAGGAACAGCCGTCGGATGCTTCTGATTCTCCCCAAACACATGGCGCACGGCGAAATCCTCTAAGGAAGCGGCAACCTCCCAATCAATTCACACCAAGCGGTGGCAAGCGGCGTGGTCGTAGACGGTAATCTGTAATACTCTTTATCATCGTTATCTTTTGGTTGGTGATTTTGTTACTGCAGTAACTAACGTATTGTTTGTTTCTACGTTGATAAACTGTTGTAGGTGAATTTGTGGGCATGGTATGCAAGCCAAATTCGAGAACGACCTCATTTGTGAATAATTGTCTTTTGTCCATGTGCAATCTTATATGTATAATTTTGTTGTAAATTTTTGAATATTGAATTTATTTCAAGTAATTAAGTGGTTGGTCGTTATTAGACTTTTGTACGCCTTCAACTTTCTTGTGAATATATCTGTTGTATTATTTACTTTGATGTGCTTTCGTTTGTGAATTTGTGAACAACATTTGATGAAGTCGTTTCTGTATAAGGAAAAATGTACACCACCCAAAACATAGGCTAAGTGCTGCACAAATATAAACACTTAACCCGTTATTGACGATAACGGGTTAATTAACTTAACTCGTTATCAGCAAGGACGGGTTAAGTAGAGAGATATTGACAGTCCATTGGGAGCCTACAGACCATGTCTTGGTTAAGTTCTACTAATATGAATCTCCTTAACCCGTCACTATGAACAACGGGTTAAGTGAACTTAACCCGTTCTTCACGACAACGGCTTAAGTAGAGCGATATTGGCAGTCATTTAATTCATACAGACCAAAGTACTGCCAATATCGCTGTCTCTAAACCGTTATTGGGAATAACGGGTTAAGTTCCATAACCCGTCGTTCACAACAACGGGTTAGGTAGAGAGTTATTGCCAGGACCCTATACAAGCTTTCAAATTATACTGCCAAAATCTACTTACTTAACCCGTTCTTATAAATAACGGTTTAAGGTTACCTAACCCGTTCTTGTGAATAACGGTTTAAGGCGTTTGAAATTTTGGGTTTTCTACAAATTTCTCTTCACTCTTTGCGAGAACTGTCTCCAGAAGTGTGCAAGGTGACATTAATATGCCCATAAATTGTTTATTATTTTTATTAATTTCCATTTATTCTCTCGTAACTAACCACTATAAATTTGTTACCATAATAAGTTTTGTGAAAGTAAAAAAATTCCGTTACGAGATTTTTGTACCGAGGGTTAGGGTTAGGTTAAGGTAGGGTTAGTGTCGGGTCAGGGTTAGGGTTAGGTTAAGATAGGGTTATTGGTGAGTGTATGTTTTTTGTTTTGGTTAATTGGGTTCATATTTGTGGATCCCCACATTTATATTTGACTTTGTAACATGTGGAACCACATGTAAAACATGGCAAGTATCTTAATTTGTGGTACGAGTCGTTAACTTGTAGTACATTAACATGCCGTTCTAAATTTCCACACTAACAAATCCATCGATACATCAGTCAATCAAATATATCTTCTCCCACATGTCTTTATTGTGCTATTACATGTGAACTTGTGCCCCCACATGTGATCCGATCCAGTTTTTGTTAGCTAAGTAATTAGATCTGGTGGCATTGCTCTCTAATAACACAGAGGTACTTTTCCATTACGAATACCCTCATCATCACATGTGGTTTTTCCCCCTATATAGGGTACATGTAGGTTCTACATGTGGTTTTTCCCCTATATAGGCTACATGTGGGATTCTACATGTGGTTTTTCTCCATATAGACTACATGTGGGGATCTACATGTGGTTTTTCTTCCTATACAGGGTACATGTAGGTTCTACATGTGGTTTTTTCCCCTATATAGGCTACATGTGGGATTCTACATGTGGTTTTTCCCCATATAGACTACATGTGGGGATCTACATGTGGTTTTTTTCCCTATACAGGGTACATGTAGGTTCTACATGTGGTTTTTCCCCTATATAGGCTACATGTGGGAATCTACATGTGGTTTTTCCCCATATAGACTACATGTGGGGATCTACTTGTGGTTTTTCCCCCTATACAGGGTACATGTAGGTTCTACATGTGGTTTTTCCCCTATATAAGCTTCATGTGGGATTCTACATGTGGTTTTTCCCCATATAGACTACATGTGGGCATCGACATGTGGTTTTTTCCCTATATTATCGCAGACACTATTTAACATGGGATGCGGATCCCATGTACAGATCCAGTTCTTAATCGCCAATTAATCTCATCTGATGACGAGATGCGGATCACGTGATGTAGTCAATATATAGGCTACATGTTGGGATCTACATTTGGCTATGTACTTTAGGTTTTTCTAATATTGAACTTGTTCTACTATGAAGAGAAGCAGAAGTGAGAGTCAACGGCAAATTATAATGAGGACCAGTAAGAAAGTCTAAAATGATTCTTATCGGTCCTTCCACAATAAGTGCATCCCTCATGTACCCACATTAGGGAATGAACATATGGGAATCTACATGTGGTTTTTTCCCATATAAACTACATGTGGGAATCTACATGTGGTCTCCACAGAAGAAGTGGTGTTGTCATCTAAGCCAAGTGACCACCACAAGCCAGAAAAATTTGAACATACACCTAATTGGGAAAAAGCACCAAGCTAAACAAGCATAACTCAGCACCCGCCTACTATTATCGCAGACACTATTTAATATGCGATGCGGATCCCATGTACAGATCCAGTTCTTGATCTCCAATTAATCTCATCTGATGACGAGATGCGGATCACATGACGCATCTGGTTAGCCTTTCCATTAGGGATCTCAGCATGTGGGGATGTACATGTGTTCTATCAACGGCAAATTAGAATGAGGACCAGCAAGATAGCCTAAAATGATTCTTATCAGTCCTTCCACAATAAGTGCATCCCTCATGTACCCACATTAGGGATTCTACACATGGTTTTTCCCATACATAGGCTACATGTGGGGATGTACATATAGTTTTTCACCCATACAGACTACATGTGGGATCTACATGTGGTTTTTCCCCCATATAGGGTACATGTGGGATCTACATGTGGTTTTTCCCCCATAACAAGCTAAACAAGTAGAACTCAATCTCCAAGCAGACACTTCGGTCAGCCAAAAGAGTGGAGACTCTACATTTGGAGATCTACATGTGGATGTAGCCAATATGTAAGCTACATGTGGGGATCTACATTTGGTTATGTACTTTAGGTTTTTTCCATATTAAAATGTCTGCTACGAAGAGAAAAAGAGTGGAGACTCCAACCCTAACCCTAACCCCTAACCCTAACCCTATTAACCCTAGACTAACCCTAACCCTAACCTACAACATTTTTTTATTGTTTTTTATGAACCAAAATACAAATTAATTTGTGTTAATTTTAATATTCGTTTGATGATATAAATTTTATATTGGTTAGTTACGTGGCTAGGCATGGAATTAAAAAAAATATAAAAAAAAACAAAGAACATACATATGACTGTCTATTTTGTAGAGTTCAGAAGGCAATGTACGTAAAGAGTGGTGAGGCGTATGTGATTAATGATAGAACTTAAATATCTATAAACTCCACATTGGAAACTTATTGCCTATCACCTCCCACCTACAAATATTAACGTATTTAATATTTGTAGTTTATCATAAATTTTTTTTACATTCAGTGAACTATAAGTTATATTGACATACTTGTTTACACATTTTTTTACATGCGATATAAAAATTATCAGTACAACTGATTTAGGTACACTTAACCCGTTACTGACAATCACGGGTACAAGTGCTTAATCCGTTATCATCATTAACGGGTTAGGTTAAAGTATATTGGCAGAAGTTCGCAAATAGTTAAAATGCACTTAACCCGTTCTTGGCAACGACGGGTTATGTGTAATTAACCCGTTGTCACCAAGAACGGGTTAACCAGGTGTAATTTACAGACACTGTACAAGTTGAACAACGTATCAATTTGGTGGGGACAATTGTTGTCCTTGCTGCTCCTTTTTCGAATATTGTGTCATAACTTGGTTGACTAACAGGTAATTTCATATTGTCTTCTTCTTCTTTATGTTTAATCCATCTTTGTCTTCTCCGTTTTGTGTTGATCCCTTCTCTATTGATGAGCAGCCTTCTCTACAATCTTCTATCTTATCATGCTCCCCTCCCTTTTTCTAGCCTATATGATGGACCATTGATCATCCCGTAGAGAATGAGTCTCCTCTTCTTCTCTTCAAGAGAACTCAAGTGGAGTCTCCTCAATCTTCATAAATGTTCTCTTCTTCTCTTCTTCTCTTCAAGACCAGGTGTAATCAATGTTCTCTTCTTCTCTTCAAGACCCCTCTTTTCGACTCCAATAGGGAAGACAAAGTTTGAGTTGTAGAAGAAAATTGAGGTGTAATCAATGTTCTCTTCTTCTCTTCAAGACCCCTACAATTGTTCTTGTGTATGAAGATTGGCAAGAGTAGAGAAGGGCTGCCGGCTCTACCCGTTTTTTCCACAGTATTTCTCTTAGTCTTCTATTTTTTTAGCTTTTAGCTGTGTTTGCATAAGTAGCATTTGTACGCCTTTCATACACATTCGTTCTCTATTGTTACACAGAATGTAAAAATTCTCTGCTTTCGTCGGACGGAGTAGTGGTGGGTGTCACGGTGTATTCATGGTACTTTTCGACTTCTTGGCATGCACACCTCACAATCGTACAACAAATAGGACGAATATGAGGAGTGCGTGTCAAGAAGTCGTTAAGTACTTTGAATATACGGTTACACCCACTACTACTCCATCCGATGAAGCAGAGAATTTTTACATTCTGTATAACAATAGAGAACGAAATTGTATGCAGGGGGTACAACTGGCTATTTATGCATTCAAAACCTCTTTTTTCTTCCTAATAGGGAGGAAGAAGTTTGAGTTGTAGAAGAAATTTGAGTTCAAGGATGGTCGCCTACAATTGTTCTTGTGTATGAAGATGCAGGAGCAGAGAGACTTGTTTCAGTGTACAAGTGCATGCTCGGTTTCTCTCAAGCGGTAGGGAGGGCCGCTGGCTCTGTCTTTTTTTTCCACAGTATTTTCCTTAGTCTTCTATTTTTTTAGCTTTTAGATGTGTTTGCATAAGTAGCAATTGTACGCCTTTCATACACATTCGTTCTCTATTGTTACACAGAGTGTAAAAATTCTCGGCTTTCGTCGGGCGGAGTAGTGGTGGGTGTCACGGTGTATTCATGGTACTTTTCGACTTCTTGGCATGCACACCTCACAATCGTGCAACAAATAGTACGAATATGAGGAGTGCGTGTCAAGAAGTCGTTAAGTACTTTGAATATACGGTTACACCCACTACTACTCTATCTGACGAAGCCGAGAATTTTTACCTCTGTGTAATAGTAGTGAACGAAATTGTATGCAGGAGGTACAACTGGCTACTTATGCATTCAAAAAAAGGCAGAGTCAGCAGTCCTTCCTTCCACTTCCGAGAAGAAAGCGAGCATGTACTTGTATACTAAATTAATTTCGACTTCAATTTTCTGTTTCTTCAAACAATATGTTATTGCCAGTTTGTAATGTTCCTTTATATGAATAAATTTTGTTTTGCAAATGGCTTCTTGTGAATGAAATATCTTGTATATGTATCAACAAAAGAAGATATGTCCAACACCCGTGAAAGTTATTCGGCATATTTTTAAGCGGAGAATGCACAAATATGTATATGTATCAACAAAAGAAGATAGCACAGAGTTGAAAGCAATGTAAGGAATTCTTAACCTAACCCGTTATCCCCAATAGCGGGTTATGGGATATAAATAGTCAACGCCAATGACGGGCTAAGTAGAGAGATATTGGCCGAGCTTCAGCCCCTACATGTGAAGTATTGGACCAAAGTACTACCAATATCTATCTCCTTAACCCGTTATTGCTGATAACGGGTTAGGTTATATTAAACTGTTAACGCCAACAACGGGTTAAGTAGAGAGATATTGGCCGAACTAAAATCCCTATATGTGAAGTATTGGACCAAAGTACTGCCAATATCTATCTCCTTAATCCGTTATTGCTGATAACGGGTTAGGTTATATTAAACCGTTAACGCCAATAACGGGTTAAGTGGAGAGATATTAGCCGAACTAAAACCCCTACATGTGAAGTATTGGTTAAGGACTGCCAATATCTATCTCCTTAATCCGTTATCCCCAATGACGGGCTAGTTTATAAAATATCTGCAGCATCTCGTCTTCTGAATACTGCATACATTTCACAATTTTCCACAATATAGATATATCATCCACAAAATACACAATCTCCAACACAAATAACAAATCTGTTCACATCGGCATGCAGACAATTTTCGTTAACACAAAATTCACAGACAGAACGAGTTCCCCAAATTGCACAAATCTACCAATTTCACATTTTCCGACATCAATAAGCATTCGCAACCAAAATGCCTGGTCAAAATCCATAGTAACATATCTTTGTTTACAAATACACAAAATAAACTGACATACAGAAATTACATTATGATTAAAAACATTATTAATTTACTTGTACCAAACAAGCCTACGGCAATTATCCACACAAATATACAATCCAAAAACAACACAATTTTTCAACGCATTGCGTCTTTCCATTTGGGCGCGTTTTTCTTGTTTCATTCTGGACCTATACCAGAAAATTAAAAAAAAATAAAGTTAACAATCCAGTCGAAATTATTCAGCAATTATGCACGAATAAATATAAAATTCAGCAATTATTCGGTGATTATTTTGAAATTTTGATATGACATACATATTCATAAATTTCTTAAAGCCCCCTTAGCACGAACCTTCGTCTTCGTCATCATCACTCTCTATAGCGTTTGGAGCTTCTTCATTCCCCACCGATCCACTAAAAAAGGAAGAAGAATGAGTTAGTACCGAACAAATTAACATTTATTGAGTCCAATTAACAAATACAAAATCTCTGATATAATACCTTGCTACATTTTTTGGGCAATTCCGTGAATCGTGGCCTACGACACGAAGACATGTCTTGCAAAGTCTTGGCCTCTTCGTTTTTTGACCTTCTCTTACCGAATTCAACCGTTTCCTTTTAGGCCTCCCCTTTGTGGTGCACTGTACAGGGTCACCTACATGTGCATGTGCATGTGCTTGTCCACCACTCTCAGGTTGTGTGCTACCTTCGTGTGGTGTGCTGTTCACTGACTCAATCTTAGCAAAGCCTTCAATTCCCTTCAGCATGTGGTCAAGCATGTACTTGTATCCTCGCTCTGAAGAACAACCAAGATCGACCAAATATCTTGAGTGCATACTCAGTTCACAATAACGCGAAGCAAAATTGTCTCCCATATTATTGGGAACCGGTATACTGCTTCTCCTCATTTGATCCCTGGTCCATCGCCTACAAATATATTGTTCGGGTAGTGCGGTGTGATCTGTGAACCGAATAACTGCAAGTAGATATTTGCAGGGAATGCCTACGAAGTAGTACATGGAACAAGGGCATTTAGCAATTTTAGTGATTTTACAATAAGAAATCACCCTCCCCGGTTCTGAATTTCCACAAACTGTTACAGAATAAGCTGCACTATCTGATGTATCCATACTCGCAATTAAACTCACATTAAGTAATAAGCTTTTGACAACTTCTTGTTGAAATTTGTAGAAAATTTTCAAAGTGTATGTCCCTGCCATTTGTGACTCCAATGCCCACTCGGTCTTCAATTTTGACCGCTCCTCGCGATTACGATGTGTTTCTTTAAGTTCATCGTGTCTTTGTTTTGCTAAGAGTCGGTCAAAGATGATAGCAAATTCATGTAGTGAGTACTTTTTATGAGTATGGTGCTTCAAGGATGAATGTAGCGATTCGCTACGCTGGATACTCAACATGCCCCCCCCAAAATGAGTCTCTTGCGTACACAGGGGCCCATTTTTTGCGGATCTCAAATTTTTCCTTCAACCATTTGTTATTTTCTAGTTTGTACTGAGTGATCAAATTTTTCCACTTCTGTTTGAATTCTGTTTTAAATTCCGCCGTATAAATGATAGTCTTCAAAGCATCCCTGAACTCATCAACGTTATTCGACATTCGAACTTCATGCGGTAGCTTATCCAAAATATGCCAAATGCAATATCTATGTGACGTGATTGGGAAAACTTTGGAAATTGCAGAAGTTATCCCGCGATCCTCATCTGTCACGATATTGATCGGATCACATGGCATTGCAGCACGCCACTTTTCAAAGAACCACTCAAATGAGGATGTCTTCTCATTGGGGATGAACCCACAATCTAGGAATATTGATTGCCAATGATGGTTGAATCCAACAAATGGTACGAACAACATCCCGTATCGGTTTGTGTTGTAGGTAGCGTCAAAGCAGAGAACATCCGCAAATACTTTGTAATTATTTCTAGCGATACCGTCCACCCAGACACAATGTGTCAATCGCCCTTCGGGGTCACATTGGTAATCAAAATAGAATAAGGGATCGGTCGCCTTTTTCGATTCAAAAAACTCAAGTAGCATTTGTCCGTCGTGTCCTTTTAAACCGTCCATCTCGTCTCTTCTGAGATTTCTTACATCGGTTTCGGTGAATCCAATTTTCTCATTACCTCCACTTGCACCTTCAAAGAATAGCATTTGTTTGCATACAGGGACATTAGCTTCGGTAAGTTGACCAATTACATTTTTATCTGTCTTAGTCAATTCACAGTTTCGAGGTAGCAAGTGACGTCTACCGGGTGAAGTAAATTCGTGATTGTGTGCTTCATTTAACGAATAAAGAATCCACAAATTACTTTGTGAATTACTATGTGGGTTTAGTTTGACACGGACGAAAGCTTTGCAACCCGTTCTAGAAGTTGTACCTCGTCTAGTTTCATTATGGCTATTCGGTGACTCTCCGACTTTATTACAGACGTATGATTTATCCACTACATCATTTCCCTTATATTTATTTCCACCCTTACGCATAGCGAATCCCGCACATTTGCAATATGATGAATAAAATTTTTCCGCATCCTCAAGGGTGGGAAATGTCATACCAATCTTCGGTTTTAGGTGCTCGTCAACATGAGGAAGATACTCGCCAAGTTGTTGTGCACGAACAAATTTATCCCCGGCAACAGAACTTCCTTCGAAACTATCCATACCTAAGAAACCGTGAAAAGGAGAATTGTTAGGGGTACTAAACCATTGTATTTGGTGTTTTTATAAGTGCGCAAGCCACCACAACTTGAAAAGGAGAAAAGTTTCGTATTTTTTGGAGGTGGTTTGAAGTGTTTTATAATCGGCCCGCACTTAGAAAATTCTAATTATAAAACTTATAATGCGAGGAAATGAAGCAAAACTGCACAAACAGCATCCGAAAATTATAAAACTTTCCTTCTAGGTGGAATTCACGTAGGGCAAGCCACCCGAACTTGTAGAAGGGAGTTTCGACTCACGATTTGTGAGATACGACCGTATACCGCTTTATAATAGTTTTTTTCAACCGAAAGCGATACGCATCCGTATCTCTCGAATCGTGACTCAAAACTCACTTCTACAAGTTCCGGATGGCTTCTCATAGGGGACACCAACCTAATCGCAAAGTTTCGTATTTTTTAGAGGTCGTTTGAACGGTTTTCTAATCTACCCGCACTCAGAAATTTCTAAGTCTAAAACTTGTAGTGCGAGGAAGTTGAGAAAACTGCGCAAACGGCACCCGAAAATTATAAATCTTTCCGACTAGGTCGGATTCACGTAGGGCAAGCCACCCGAACTTGTAGAAGCGAGTTTCGACTCACGGTTCGTGAGATACGGCCGTGTACCGGCTTTAGTTGTTTTTTTCCAACCAAAACCGATACGCGGCCGTATCCCTCGGACCGTGAGTCGAAATTCACTTCTATAACTTCAGGTCATTTCTCGTAGGTGACACCAACCAAATCGCAAAGTTTCGTATTTTTTGGAGGTTGTTTGAAGGGTTTTCTAATCTAATCTACCCGCACTTAGAAAATTCTAAGTCTAAAATTTATAATGCGAGGAAGTTGAGAAAACCGCACAAACGGCATCCGAAAATTTTAAAACTTTTCGAGTTGGTCGGGTTCACGTAGGGCAAGCCGCCCGAACTTGTAGAAGCGAGTTTCGACTCACGGTTTGCGAGATACGACCGTATACCGCTTTATAATAGTTTTTTTCAACCGAAAGCGATACGCGACCGTATCTCTCGAACCATGAGTCGAAACTCACTTCTACAAGTTCGGGTGGCTTCTCCTTGGGGACACCAACCAGCCCGCAAAGTTTCGTATTTTTTGGAGGTCGTTTGAAGGGTTTTATAATCTACCCGCACTTAGAAAATTCTAAGACTAAAACTTGTAATGCAAGGAAGTTGAGAAAACCGCGCAAACGGCATCCGAAAATTATAAAACTTTCCGACTTGGTCGGATTCACGTAGGGCAAGCCATCCGAACTTGTAGTGGAGAGTTTCGAGTCACGGTTTACGAGATACGGCCGTCTACCGCTTTACTCGGTTTTTCCTAACCGTATGCGATACGCGGCCGTATCTCTCGAACCGGGAGTCGAAACTCACTTCTACAAGTTGGTTTGGCTTCTCGTAGGTGACACCAACCAACTCGCATGGTTACGTATTTTTTGGAGGTTGTTTGAAGGGTTTTCTAATCTAATCTAACCGCACTTACAAAATTCTAAGTCTAAAACTTGTAATGCGAGAAAATTGAGAAAACCGCACAAACGGCATCCTAAAATTTTAAAACTTTCCGACTTGGTCGCATTCACATAGGGCAAGCCACCCGAACTTGTATAAGCGAGTTTCGAGTCATGGTTTGCGATATACGGCCGTGCACCGCTATACTTGGTTTTTTCCAACCAAAAGCGATACGCGGCCGTATCTCTCCAACTGTGAGTCGAAACTCGCTTCTACAAGTTGGTGTGGCTTGTACTACGTGAGACGAACCTACTCGGAAAGTTTCGTATTTTTTTACGGTCATTCGCAGGGTTTTCAACCATAACCGCACTGAAAAGTTTCTAACTAATTTCGTATATACAATTCTAATTCTACAAGTTACTAATGCAAGCAACATAATTCGGCAATTGAATATACTTGAGGTCAACCCGATTCTACATCTAAAATCTACTAACGCATTTAAATTTTTTCCAAATTTCTAAATAAATTACTACACACAAATTCAATCAAAAAATTACAAATGTAGATTATTGGGGTAAAGAAATAGTGTATACCTTACGGAATAGGTCGAAATCAAGCCATGCAATCGGTTTTGGAAGAGAACTAGGGTTCCGAATTCGTGTCGAAGAGGGGAAGAGAAGCTAGGGTTTCGATCGTCGAAGTTCGAGGGTTTCGATCTTCGGAGTGGGGAGAGAAGAGGGAGAGCGGACGTGTCGATCGTCGGAGCTAGGGTTTTAGGGTTTTTTTTTCCGTCGTTGGGTTTGGGTTCGTCGTTGGAGTTGGGAGAGAAGAAGAAGACGAACTGTATGTCAACAAAAATAAAAAAAGATAGCCTTAACCTGTTCTTCCCAATAACGGGTTAAGGCCATTTTTTTTAATAAAATTTTGCCTTAACCCGTTCTTCCCAACGATGGATTAAGGCAAGATCTGATCAAAAAAAATCTAGACCGTTGGATCTTTGATCCAACGGTCCAGATCGAAGTTCGCACGGGTCCGTGCGAACCGACCCGTTCCGACCCGTTTGCAACCGAAGATCACTCATATATATATATATATATATATATATATAATACTTTCAAAAAGTATAAAAGAGTTGGTTGTATGGTACTGTGCTATGGCATTAAAAAGGTAAATGAATGGAATTGATATGGTATAGGGGGCCACGATATGTGGAAACAGCATGTTGTTGTTTTAAATAGATGATGACATGGCCATATGCCTGGGGCCCACCCGGATAGGAGTAGAAGCCAACAGATGTCGACTTTGGTCTTTGGTGTGGAATGGTGTTGTTACTGTTCACCCGGAAGAGGTAAGTGTATATAATATTGTCCCATATCGGTAAAAATGACTTAATAAAACAATTAATAAATACTAAAGCCTATGATCAAGAGTCACCAATCCGGTTAACCGCCTTTTTAGAGGTAGCCTGTGGTGGGCAGTGGTACTAAATTGTATCTAATTTGTCCTATAAATTGTATAAATTGTCTGAGCTAGGGGCAGAGGCGTTACAAATGGTATCAGAGCCAACTTTCGACACCATGTGTAGGGCATGTCTATATAGTCGGGCGGTGTACTCCGGGACTGTTATTGATCGGGCAGTGTGCTGATTTCCGAAGAGGGGTGTCTGTAACACCCCGTGTTATATATATATATATATATATATATATATATATATATATATATTTCTATATACTAGTAAATACACGTGCAATGCACGTTCGAACAATATTTCTTTATATTCTATTCACGTGCTGTGCACGTGGGAAAAATTGAAGGGATAATGAAAAGGTGAAAAGAAAATAATTACCAAACTGATCCACTTTCGAAAATATTTACCAAACAGGTCCACTTTCGAAAATATTTACCAAACTGGTTCATAACCCAACACGTGCAGTGCGTGGGTTGGGTTAAGGACTAAGGGGTTCTCCCATTATAGTATAGAGATATATATATATATAATACTTTCAAAAAGTATAAAAGAGTTGGCTGTAAGGTATTATGCTATGGCATTAAAAAGGTAAATGAATGAAATTGATATGGTAGGGGGGGGGGGGGGGCACGATCCGTGGAATCAGCATGTTGCTGTTGTAAATAGATGATGACGTGGCCATATGCATGGGGCCCACCCGGATAGGAGTTGAAGCCAACAGATGTTGACTTTGGTCTTCGGTATGGAATGGGGTTGCTACTGTTCACCCGGAAGAGGTCAGTGTAGATAATATTTTTCCATATCGGTAAATGACTTAATAAAATAATAAATAAATACTAAAGCCTATGATCAAGAGTCACCAATCCGGTTAACCACCTTTTGAGAGGCAGCGTGTAGTGGACAGTTGTACTACATAGTATCTAATTTGTCTTATAAATTGTACAAATTGTCTGAGCTAGGGGCAGGGGCGTTACAAATAAACAGACCAAAAGCCCCAACCTCCTCCCTATTTCGATCGCTGACCACCAGCGCCAAACCCGACGCCACTCAACTGTGACCCCATCCAACCATTGAACCTCTTACCATCACCGATTTCAACGTCCCGACCACAGCCTGAGTTGTCCTGACCACCGATTTCACCATCTCTACATCTCAGGTATACTTCACTGCACACCGATCAAAATTTGTTGGGTTTGTGTTACATTTAGTTGATCCCGACCACTGACTGCATTCGTTTTGTTGGGTTTGTGTTAGATTTGGGTTTTTATGTGTTACTTTTTTTATGCGTAAGCTAATTATCATCTAAAGATTGGATTGTAACCTAATTCTCATTTAAACATAACTGACTGCATTGTAGATTGGATTTTTAGGTGCATTGTAGATTCGATTTTAGGTGAATTGTAGTTAGAATTTTGGTTAGAACTGTTAGAATTTTTAGTTTGCAAACCTTGGGTTTTGATTGAGTTAGTGTTAAAGGATAGTTTCTGGCTTGAGTATTATATGTACAATTATATGTACGATAGTTTCTGGCTTGAGTATTGTTTTTGAGAGAGGTGTAATTAGGGGAAGACACAGTCTTTCTTATATTCAATCTAACTAAAGAAGTTAACTACAGTATCCAAATTTTAGCTACTTGAATGTAATAGCCTGATTTAGTCATAGCTTAGTATTGCAATTGCGAAACAATATCTAATATTTTATTTTATTTTATTTTATTTTATTGCAATTGCGAAGTAGTGTTTCTTAAATTGTCCTTATATTACTTGCAGTCGGGCCCAAGGGACTTCCCACTCCAATGTTTTATTAAGAGGAATCGAACTACTCAGACATACAGCCTTTACCTTCGTCTTACGTCAGGCATGCTTGCTTGCTGTCTATGATGGATAAACATCAATGTGTGGAGATAGATGAAGTCGAATGCGGAACTGTAGTAGGGAACTTGGTAGTGTCCTGGATGATGATGCTCAATTATTTCGTGTGCACTATTAACTTTATTTTGTTCTTGCCCTATTGGGTAATGAATTTGCCAATTATATAATGGGACCGTTGTGACAATTTCTAATAATTCTTCTTCATTTTTAAAATAAATTTTTGATGTATCTTTTAAATGCTTGACTGTTTTTTTTCTTATGGACAGTTCAATTATTTTAACGACCATATACTTTTGTAGGCGTTTATAGCACATGCATTATACTTTTGTCTGCTTGAGCATCATTGCTAAAAAAATGTTTAGTGAATCAGCACTCGAAAGCAGTAGACGAAGCTGTTTAAGGTAAGCATCTCCTTTCATTGTCCTACAATTCTGGTGAATATTTAAATTTGAAGTGATTATTATTTTAATACTTAAGCAGTAGCTATTGTTTATATTTGTATGTATAACTTATCAGATTCTTACCTAAAGTGGTATATATGATAGTTATGCCATTGCTTTATGTTGATCTAGAAATGTCATTTAGTTTTTGTCAAAATAATCTTTCTTCTAATACTATATGTGATTGAATTGGACTAAATTTTGATGGTATCATGTACATGAATTAACTGTCACATGTGGATATACCTTATAAGGAAGTCTATTATCAGTATATAACTTAATAGTAAATTTTAACTTTTATAAGCCAAAATATAATAGGTTTTGTCTATGACGTTTTTAACAACACATACGCTGAGGGACAGTAGACATGCCTACATTATTTGCTGCATCGTTTACAAGATTTTTCATATGTTGCATCAAATTTTAGGATTGATATTATTTTGCAGCTTCGTCAACCCAACTTTCACCTCAACGCATATTTTAGGATTGTAAGTGTTGTTCTAAATTTATACTGTTTTCCTTCTAATTTTGCATCTAATTTTAGGATTGTATCTATTTGGGGAGATTTTAGGATTGTCAAAATTTATACTGTTTTCCATCTAATTTTGCATCTAATTTTAGGATTGTATCTGTTTAGGGTTATATTCATTCAGATCATTTTTCTTTGTCTTTGTACTTTTTTAGCTAATTGAGACATTGAATTTCTATTATAGACAGTGGTCTGCATTTTAGATGAGATTAAAGTACCATCACATCAGTGTTGGTTCTATTAGCTTTATTTGACCTCTATTTTTTCATGGCAAGTAATATGACATCTATGGTTCATAGCACTAGAATTTGCAGGTGATACACTTTCCTTTTGTTTCGTTTTGTCAAGCCTTCTCAGTCGAGGATTGTATTGTTGTCCCTAACATCTAATTTGATGGGAAAAAAGCTTTCGTGACGATGAAAATATTAATAGAAAGTTAAAATTTTAATTTTAAATTGAGCACTTCGATACATCGCCTACGATAAATATACTTGAGGTAAAAGCATGTTTACTCACAATTATAGTGAGACTGAATGTTATTTGTTCGGTGCTGCCAATAGTTTTGAACATCGCTTGATAAGATTTTTTTGTTCGATGCTGCCAATTTTTTTGTTCTAAACATCGCTTGATAAGTACCTTTAGAATTGAAATAACTAAATAATCTTTTTTTTTAATGTTCGGTGCTGCCAATAGTTTTGAGTTACTGTTTTGCATGCTGATTGCTGCCCATATTTATTAGGATTGTCGTATTGTGCAATGTTGATTTAGTTTTTAATTTAGCACATAAGTCATTGGCTGTATAAGCCACATTAAGTCTATTTGGCATTATAAACAACCATCGGTCTTTTTTTCCTTTTTTTATTTTTTTTATTTTAGCTATTCAAAGACGAGTTTAGCTAAAATAATGTAAACATAATAAACACATTTTAGAAAACACACATAATAAACATGTTTTAGCTATTCAAAGATGAGTTTCGCCTTCTCATTTATGCCTAGAAGACAGAGACCACCATCAATTGTGTGATACAAAAACTGATTGCATTTGTTGTGCCCAGTCAAGGATAACTCCAAACCATATACTATATCATCTGAGGCATCGAGTTGGTTGTCAATAAAATATACACACTTAGTAAGCAGAGACCGACCAATAATGTAAACATTTTGGTACAGTTCCGTAAAAATGTATTGTTTTCCCAAAAACGTATTTTTGTGTATTATCCTAAAAATACGTTTTTCCAAAAACGTATTTTTGTGTATTTTCTGTATTTCAAACTTTCGCAAATTCTTTTGTCAAAATGTATTGTTGTATCTCCTATTAAAATCTGTTTTCGATCAATAAATTTATTTGCAACTATTTCTATAATTTTTATATTGTAACACGATTCTTATTTTTATTATTATTATTATTGTTATTAGTAGTACTATTATTATTTTTCTCATTTTCTTCTTATTATTATTATCATTAGTATTATCATTATTATTGATATTTTGACTGATTATTAAAAATCCTATTTTTATTTTATTGGATCCTATTATTATACCCAAACCCATTTAAACTCATATCCAAAATTTCCCACACTGTTTTTAATTAACTAAATACCCATTTATTCCCTACCCGTTATCACACCTTAAACTACCCATTACCCAAAGTATACCCGAAACCTAATAGACCCTAACCCCTCAGCCTAAACCCTACCCTATATATACCCATACCCTTTTTGTCTAACCCTTCGTCTCCCCCGCCGTCTCATCTTCTTCCCTAACCCATGTTGCATCGAAACCCATCTACCCCAGCCGCCCTTCGTCTACCTCCCGCCCTCTCAACCTCCTCGCTTGCTACCCTATCTTTCTCCCTGTGTCGACTCATCGCGACCCACCTCACCAGCACCTCCTCCTCTCCTGTGTCGCGACTCCTCGCGACGCAGCTAGTTCCCCGACGTGCCGCCAGCAGCCCCTGCATCCCTGTTGCGACCTTTCATCGCAGCGGCGCCAAACCGCAGCACCAGCCCCTCTGCCTGCCTCTGTCTTCCCTCCGGCTGATAGCAACAACAGCCAGTCGCGACGTCTCCTGACGCTCCACCGCAGCAGCACCGTCGTCCCCGTCAGCTGCTCCCCTTGCACTGCTCGGTGCTCCTCTGTGACTGCAGCGATGCCCTGCCACCTGCAGTGCCTCCCTTGCATCGCACCACCTTCAGCGTGCCACCGCAGCACCACGATAATGCACCCCCTGCACTGGCCTTTCCTCCCATCAGCCAGCCAGCAGCAGCATCTCGCCGCGCCGTCGTGCCACCCAGCATCGCCAGAGCCAGGTTATGGGTTGCTGTGTATTGGTGTGATCATGAGTTTTGATCATGTTGAATGTAGGCCGTCGATCTTCATCATGATCATCATGATCATCAAAACTTGATCTGGACCATCCTCTTCATCATCTTGGAGTTCTTTGATCACTTTGATTGGTGGTCGTTCGATCGTCGATATGATCCGATCATCATCATCATCATCAAGATACTGTTCACATCCTGATCTTCGATCAGAGTCGTCCGATCTGATCCGATCACCTTGATCTCTTGATCTTGATATTTGATCTCAGCCGTCCGATTGTGTTCGTGATCTCGACGTCTTCATTTTGATCGTGATCGTGTGTTCATGATTGGTTCGTGATCCGTTCGTTCACTTGTGTTCGTGCCTCAGGAATCCGTTCCCGTTATTCTTTCTTGGAGTCATTTTTGTCATCGATTCAGGCAAGTAACTTGTACTCAAATTCTTTTGTATGATACAAGTCAAAAATACCGCTTATAGTGTAGTTGGGTTCTAGAGACAATTTGTGTGTGAAACCCCTTGTTGATATTGTCTCTATAGTGCAATTTGACCATAGTTGCCTCACGACACAAAATTGACATGAACTAACTTAGGTTTTGCCCGTTCTTGATTTGATCATATATGTGGGATTTTGTGAGAATTTGGATATTTGTTGAGAACCATGTGATAGGCTTGCCTTGGATATATTAATTACCCTATTTTATGATGTTTGGACAATTGGTAGACTCGATTTCGTGTTTGGTTGTATTTGGATCAAGTTTCGTTGAATCTATGTTGATTTTGGTTTTTGAGGAAATTCTGTGTTTTGTCGATGATCTATCTTGATCAGTAATTAAGACCATATTAAGGTTATTATCTTAATTTCGGTATAAAACATGAGTTTTAGAGGAATTCGTCTTCTTTCTAACCCCTCTGAGCTTGCTCGTTTTTGTTTTCGTATGTGTGAGATATGACTGTTTTACTACAGAGGTATAGATATTTTTCAGATTTCGTTTCTTGGTGATTTTGATGACCAAATCATTTTGATACTTGTGCTACACATATTATTTTGATCTAGATCTTTGGTCAGTTTTTCTATAATTACTTAGGGATTAACCAAAATTTTGGTGAATTTTATTGATGAGTTTTATATGCCGTTCCATGCTTGTTTATAAAAATTGTACTTGCTGTATTTTGCTCGTTGTTCTGTAAAGAATCGTATTATCACCCTGATTCCTTTTACTGTATGGAAAATATTTGTAAAATATAAAAGTCATCTTATTCTATCTATTTTCATCTCCCTTTGTCAGATTAGGATTTCGTTTCACTGGTTGCAAGATATTATAGTTTTCGTACAGCAGTGTTGAGAATTCTAGATTTTCCAAACTATCGTTTATTGATGGTTTCTGATTTTTGATGACTGATCTAATTTTACAAGAGAATTAGGAAACGTTATATTTTGATACTAGACATATAGGAGAATACCCCAGATTTTTCGTGGATTTATTTGTTGAGTTTTGATGCTGTTTTCCTGACTGAGATTGGTTTTACTGATTTCTGCTTGAACATGTTTTCTGCCACTTAAAATATTTGTGTCCACCTTATTTGCCACTTTCTCAATTTCACTTTGGTTGTGTGGTAACTTATGCCCATAACTTTCCTAACACGTACAGCTCGTAATGTAAGAGAAATTAAGTTATGCCAAAATAAATTTATGGGGTATAAATATGTAAGCATGTCTGTAACCTTCATTCCCATTTAAACGGATTTGTATTTATTTTTCTTCGTATTCCTGAATTTTAATTTTCCAAACAAATCATACTATTCTTTTGAATCTGATTTCTTTCTTTTTGATATTTAATTATTTTTATAACCTGGAATTTAAATCTATACTATATTTATTATTATTATTATTGGATTATTTTAATAAATGTGTTAAATCCAAATCCAAAGCTCAATTTCAACCAAAATCTTATCATTATTTTTATTTGTTTTTGTAAAAGAAACCCAAGGCCATACTTGTAACGTCCCGCCCCAATACTCAGAAAATTTTATTATTTTTAGAAGACAAATTAGATACTATGTAGTACAACTGCCTACCACAGTCTGCCTCTTAAAAGGTGGTTAACCAATTAGGTGACTCTTGATCATAGGCAATTTTATTTATACTCAATTAATTTTTGTATGCTCCCGATATGGGATTAATTAATACCACTTATCCTCGAATCCCGTGAACCAAGCCATGCCATCGATTACCAAAGACCAGCACTTTTTGCTTTCTTCCAAAATTAATCCACGGTGGGGCCCTCCGCACTAGGTGACTTCATCACCTAATAACCCCAAACAGCACATCTGTGCTTCATAACACACATCTAGCGCAGGATCCTCCTTTCTAGCCGATGTGGCGTCGTCCTCGATCCTGGAGATCAATCACTCTCAACACTGCAGATCGGGTACCCGAAGATCAATCACTCTTAACACCGTAGATCATACCCAATCCCAAAGATCAGTGACTCTCAACACCGCAGATCCCGATCCCGGAGATCAATGACTCTTAACAATGCGGATCATACTAAGGCCCTCTTCCACACCCTGTGTCGAAAGTCGGCTCTGATACCATTTGTAACGCCCCGCCCCAATACTTAGACAATTTTATTATTTTTAGAAGACAAATTAAATACTATGTAGTACAACTGCCCAACACAGGCTGCCTCTCAAAAGGTGGTTAACCAATTAAGGGACTCTTGATCATAGGCAATTTTATTTATATTCAATTAATTTTTGTATACTCCCAATATGGGATTAATTAATACCACTTATCCTCGAATCCCATGTACCAAGCCACGTCATCGATTACCAAAGACCAGCACTTTGCTTTCTTCCGAAATTAATCCACGGTGGGGCCCTCCACATTAGGTGACGTCATCACCTAATAACCCCAAACAGCACATCTGTGCTTCATAACTCAACGTAGGCCCCCACCAACCTTTCAATTTTTATTTTACCAAACTACCCCCTTATATATATATATATATATATATATATATATATATATATATATATATATATATATATATGGGATATGCTCAGTTGAAAACGGGTTTGTTTTCACGGGTTGGAAAACACAAATCTGAGCCATCGGATCGATCATGATCGCGATCAGCGGCTCAGATCGAGCCCGCCCATCACCCTATATGACTTAAGTGGCGGAGGGTTATTTTGAAATTTTCGTCCCAAATAACTCTTCGCCTGATTCGTTTTGAAAAAAATGATATAACCTAGGCCGTTGTTGGGAACAACGGCCTAGGTTATAAAAAATTGAATCAGAGGCCGTTGTTTGGAACAACGGCCTTGTTTTCAATATTTATAACCTAGGGGAACAACGGCCTAGGCTATAAAATTTCTATAAAATTTCTATAAATTTTAATAGAAATTTTATAAACCTAGGCCGTTGTTCCCCTAGGTTATAAATATTGAAAACAAGGCCGTTGTTCCAAACAACGGCCTATGATTCAATTTTTTATAACCTAGGCCATTGTTCCCAACAACGGCCTAGGTTATATTATTTTTTTTAGAATCTGTTCAGCGAAGAGTTATTTGGGACGAAATTCCCAAAATAACCCTCTGCTCAGCAATTGAAACGGGTTATGGGGAGGCAGATCTGAGCCGTTGATCATGATCATGATCGATCCGATGGCTCAGATCGCTGTTTTCCAAACCCGTGAAAACAAACCCGTTTTCAACTGAGCATATCCCTATATATATATATATATATATATATATATATATATATATATATATATATATATATATATATATATATATATTATACCTTTATAAATCGCGGGGTATTACAATACTTGTATATTATTATTGTTAATATTTTAAATCATGAGTTAGGCCCATCTTTTTCCCAAACCAAGTCCTATTCTAAATCACCTTTTATATATATTATTTTGTTTTAATTGAGCCAAATCTCCTAACCCGCTCTACAAATTAATTTTTTTATTTTATTGTGAGCCCACAAGTTAAGCCCATGCCCTATTATCTACCCAAACCCCAAATAAAAACTTAACATCCAACATACCCTTCATCTCCATAACTGGTCCCCACTATCTCATTATTTTCCCCCATGATTTGATCCCGTAACTTCACATCCCCACTATCTCAACTAAACCCCTAATTAATTACCCTATTATTAATTATCTATTAATATTATTAATATATTATAACCACCACCCCCTCTCTCTCCCCACTGTCTCTCTCTCTCCGACTCTCTCTCTCTCCCTTTCCCTTCTCTTTGTCTTCCTCTGTTCCGAAATAGAACAGAGCAACCGTCGAGCTCCTCCTCCAGCACCATCCTCGCCACCTCCAACCGCCCTTGCCACTCTCCCTCCTCGCAACCACCGAAGCACCATCGCCATTAAGCCACCAAAACCCACTGCCTCCCCTCATCGCCCTCGTCTTCCCCGTCGAAGCCCTCCTCGGGTCTGCAACCCTTTAGTGCCACCACCGCTTGACAATCACCACCGGTGTAACACCCCACAAAATTGAGTAATGACAATTTTGCCACTCACGTGTTACGCACGTGTATTTTGTACCATCACGAGTAATATCTGTAACGTATTTTTTTATAAATATCTGACATATCATTGTATTTCGATGAATTATATATTTTACGTTATCTCAAAATTCATTTTTATCCTATTTGAGCCAACTCGAATACCAATTTTCAATCTTTGTGTCTTTACGTGCATTTCATGTGTTATCGATGCACATGTGGATTACGTATATTCTACCGTTACGTGTAATATTTTCTATGTATTTTAATTATTTATTTTATAATGTGTTCGAATTCATTTTATAAACGAAAATTTATTTTTCTCCTATTTTGATTTTAAAATATTTTTTATACGTGTGGATTACGTATATTCTACCGTTACGTGTAATATTTTCTATGTGTTTTAATTATTTATTTTATGATGTGTTCGAATTCGTTTTATAAACAAAAATTTATTTTTCTCCTATTTTGATTTTAAAATATTTTTTATACGTACGGTGCACGTGTTTTCTATGTACATGTTGATTCATTATTGGATATATATATATATATATATATATATATATATATATATATATATATATATATATATATATATATATATATAGTTAATGAAATTTATTTTTTGTATGTATATTTCGATTATTTATAAACATTTCTCCGTTAATAAAATCTATTTCACATTTTAATATTTTTACGTGCGATGCACGTGTTTGCAGAGCACATATTAGTTGCATTCTCTTTCAAAATAAAATTCATGAAGTATGTATTTGTCTATTTTTATTCATGCATGAAAACTCTAAATTTTAATTAAATTAAGCTAAATTTAATTATATAGATATTATATATTAACATATGTCTTAATTTAAAAATAAAAATAATTAAAATTGTGTGTGGTGTACACAAAGCACGTGCACGTGCACACGTGCAATGTGCACACCAGATTGGCTGGATGTGAACGTTAAAGTTGTTGACTGGGTAAATGAGTGGTGTGAGTGGAGAGAGAGTATAGGTTTAGTGGGGAGAGAAGTTTTAATAACCACCAAATAAAATCCCTGTAACTATCCTTAGTTTAAGCCTAGTTATACTTAACTTAATCTTAATATAAAAAAACCAAGTGAATAGCCAGAGGCTTGCGGGTTGCTTGTTGTCAATTTTCGGTGGGGGATTTTTGCTTGGATTTTGTGGATTTTGGAGTGCTTTTGTGAAGGGGATTGCTTCTAGTATTCTTCTATTAGGTTGGTGTTTCTATATGCTTTCTAAATTATAGTTTAATTGTGTGTTTAGGAGATTCATATTACAATTGTATATGTAAATTGCTTAGTTTATTCTCAAATTTTGATATGATGCATGTTGTAGGAGAAATTTAATAATGTTAGTGAATTGTGAATGAAATGCATGTTGTTTGAGGTAGATTTTATGAAATTAAAACTTAAAGTTGTGCAAATTAACATATGAGATGCTATGCAAATGTTTATTTAGAGTGAGTAGAATTCTATAAACAAATTGTGAAAGAAATCGATTTATGCATGAATTGAATTAATTATAAAATTTTGGGGGAAGATTTCCCATTTTGTTAGTTTGCCTTTGAAAAGAGGAAAAAGAAAAATATATATAAATGCATTGTAGAGTGATGTTTATGATTTAATAATGGCATGTGGTGTTGGGATGTTTTAAATTGCTAGATATCTTTTAATTGTGTAGAATCACTTTATTTCATGAAATCTCAGCATGTTGTTGTTACTGGATGTTTTTAGACAGTATGGTATGAACAAATAAAATTACTGTGTTGAATCAAAGAAGTTGAAATATTCATGTACTTAAATAAATGGATTAGGCCGAGAGCAAGTACTTAATGAATTAAAGCCCATATTGGTTGTGATCTGAGCTTCGGCTCAGTGGGTAGGCACTGTGACGCCTCGCTGTTGGCGCTAGGTTTGAGTCTTGGGTCTAATGTTTGTGGGAGAAGAAAACCTTTTTTTTTTAGTAAGACAGAGAAGAGGGTAATTGGACACTTAAGAAATTAAAGTCCTTATATGTTATGATCTAAGCTTTGGCTCAGTGGGTGAGCGCTTTGATGCCTTGCCGTTGGCGCTGTTTCGAGCCAGGCGTCTGCTGTTGTGAAGAAAAAATATTTGATGTTTTTGAAATATTTTTAGAAGGGAAAATTTTTGTAAAATCCATAAAATAATACTAGATATTGTGGGATTTTTTACACTGTTTTAAAAAAATATTTTGATGATTTAAGAGGCATGCTAAGTGCATTGCAAGTTGGGGTTCTAATTAAAAATGAATATGATTGAAAATATTAAAATTATTCTCTTTGGAAATTTAAAGGCAAATTTTTTAGCTGGAAAATCAAGAAATTTATAGGATGTTTTTAAAGGATTTTTGATATTAAAAATAAACAATGCAAATTAAAGGGAAAAATGTTTGATTGAGATATAGATTATTTGTTTGGAAATGGTAAATTTCAAGAAAAGAGTTTCAAGATAATTTTGGAAGTGACTAGTTTGTTTGGGAAATAAAAAAGATGGTTTATGAGGAACATGATTGGAAATATTGATTGAGTGAATTATAAAAAGTTGAATACTTTAGGGTTGAAGAAAACCATTGATTTAAAAGTTGAAATATTATTTTGGAGGTTGGTTATAACCTATTTTGATCTCTAGAGTGAGATGGTTGTTCGAATCTAGAGTCTAAGTGAGACCCTTAGTAACCGGCATTTGTGATTAATGAGAATTTGAGAACTAACCAATGTGGGTTAAGTATCTCTTGAAAAGTAGCCAGTGTGGGCTGACTTTCTCTTGTGTTAGTTTAAGTCCGAAAGGGTAAGTTAGCTCTAGGTTGTGGTAATTATAACTTAAACCCTAAGGTTAGAGCACCCACAATCGTTTGCTTTTTTGCCATTTTTGCATTTTAGGAGTACTGTAGCCGACACAGTCGTTCGCTATTTTGCCATTTTTTTTACTAATTTGGCTACAGTAGAAAGATATAAATAGCATTCGAAATAGCAAAATGCATATTATGCCGATTATTTAATTATATTTTTAAATAACCGGACGAAACATGGTGTTTCGTCTGAATTTTAAAAAATTAAAAAACAAAGAAAAAATCCATAAATATGCATATAATGGCTGGACGAAGGCCATTGTGTCCCATTTCCTTAATCAAATTTTTTTTGCAAATTACCATCATTGGTTACTGGGTGCAATTACTTATTTTTTTTTGTTGCAAATTTATAAAAAATTTTTGCAATTTTTTCTGCAAAAAAACCTCCTTAAAACCCGGACGAAACATCCGGTTATTTTGCAATTTTTTCCCTTTTGGGACTTTCGTCCCGTATAGTTTATTAATATTTTCTCACTTTCTGACTATATAAATGATTTTTTAATCACAAACGAAACATTTTCGTCTGTTTCATTTTTATTGAAAATATGCATTTTTTTTTCCTTTTGACGACTGCAGCATTTCTTCGAAATGGAAAGGTAAAATATGCATTTTAAACATTTTTTACCTCAAACGACTGTGGAGGCTCTTAGGCCCTAAGGGGAGATGTGATGAAGTATGGGCAAACATGAGTATGAGGGCCTAGATAGCGCGGTGGGAGGTATCTCCAAAATTATCGGGGTTGAGACTCGCGGTAGGGGATATTCATCAGAATTACTGAGATCGAGGCGAAGCTCGTGGGGTATTTGTGTGATGAGGTACCTATGACAGCGCAGTGTGGGTATTCGCCTCCAGAATTACTGGGTGTGAGGCAGTGTGTCCAAAATCACTTGAAGTGTGAGTGCGATACTCAAGAATTAATGGGGTCATAGCTCGCGGTGTGGGTATTCGCCTCCAGAATTACTGGGTGTGAGGCAGTGTGTCCAAAATCACTTGAAGTGGGAGTGCGATACTCAAGAATTACGGGGGTGATACTAGATACTCACAGAATATCTAAAACATACATTAGTCACTGTAGTAGTAATTCATGACGGGGGATTAAACCCTATATTGAGGAGTACGATTAGGGCTTGCCCTCGGACCTATGTAGAATGGGATGTACAGAATCCGAACAAGTATGCATTAGTGCATTGTAGTGTAAATCTGCATTAGGCATCTAAGGCATATTATACACTGACATGTTTAGGATAGTCACTCTTTACACTTTGTTTTACATTCAATTTTGTGTTTACTAAAGTATAAAGAATCGTTATATTACGGCATAGTGATGATTGCTATTTTATAATATTGCGTCGATTGTAAGCAACTGACATGCCCACAGTTTTCAGTGCAGTGCTTGGATTGTCAAAAGAACACAAAGAAGAATTGGTGCTAAAGATTGCTTTCTGATTTTAGTTGCTATCATTCAAGTTGTATTTATCATGTTGTATTTATTTATTTATTATCGCTGTGTCAATGTAAAAGAACAGTGTTGTATGAAAAAGTTTTAATTTCCTCGTAAAATTGCATGAATTTGAAGTAAAAGATCTTGTTGTGCTACGAATTACCGTATTTTGGAATTCGGGGCGTTACAACCATCGCTTCCCCCTCGCTGTCAACCGCCATCGCTCGCCCTCCTCCTCCCGCTTGAGCCACCATCACCAACTTCCCTCTCCTGTGCATACCCAACGACCACCACAACTTCCACCCTCCCTCATCTTCATCTTCTCCTCCGTCAACACCACAACCACAACCATCTCCAGCATCTCCCACCATTGCTGCGACCTTCTCTTCGTCACTGCCTCGTCCTCGTGACCCCGATCACTGCAGCACGCCGTTCATCTCCTCGTCATCACTACTGTGCTGCCGCTCCCCCTAACCGCCTGCACCACCAGTGAGCACCACCGTCTGCACCCTGATCGCCGCGACTGCCTACATCCCTCACCATTATTGTCGACCAATCTCCACCATTCCCCCCCTACGCCGTTACCCAAAAATACGGAATACGAGTATACGACACTGGCCCAGTGAATGACTAACGTCACCCATAAGCTGTTTTTCCGATCAATTCAACAATATAATCAATACAGAACAATTGCGCAGGCAATAATAATAATCTCATGAACAATAATACTTGGAATGAAGCAATATGAAATATCCAAATACAATAAACCAACGTCAGAAAACAAATAATAAAATCCGGGACATACGCCCAATACAATAATATTCAATCACAAATAGATAATAAGTCTCAATATAATAGTTCAATGAAATAACATTCAATTATAAAGCAATAGTTCTTTAGAAAGTTTGCTCTCCAATTTCAGCAGGCAATTCTCCTTCATTACCTGTGAACACTTGATCTAAAAAGAGAAGAAAATTTGTCCTTAGAGCAAGTCATGGACAGCAAGTAGAGAAAGCAAGGAACAATGGAATAATGATATAACAATGAGTTCAATGGATCAATAGGAATCAATAACAAGGCACGATAGCAATAATAAATTTCATGGTAGTCAATGCAATGGTTATAAACAATGATTCAATAATCGATAACAATATCCAATGATCAATATCAATAACACTTAGCCAATAATCGATATCAATAGGAACAATGATGAACAATATGCAGTGTCAATGTCGTGTGATCCTTAAGTCTATTAATCATTTTAATCCTAACTAATGTAGCACTTCATGCGTTCCATTTATTTACCATATGGTTGCTACATACAAACAAGTTATGCTCAGACTTAGTGGTGGATTTTATAGTTTATGTACTCGGAAAACCATATAAATGATTCTCTTCAGTATTCAGTTATTCAGTCATTTAGTTATTCAGTATCAATATCCATGGAAGAATATACAGTTATCCAGTTATTCGGTCATTCAGTCATTCAGTAGTTGTAAGGAAACCATGAGCTCCCTTCCGAGTACAGTCTCTATATTTTCCACTACTTAGGTCAACCCGTAAACCCCGGCTTGATTATTTATTTTATCAATGCAACAATACAATACAATAGGCAATCTAGAGACATTAGATGAACGATAGTAACAATAGGAGATAACTTAGATAGGACTTTAATTCATGCAATGCAATGCAACATACACACTTTAATTCATATAATACAATGATATAGAAATAATTAAGCTATTAAAAACTGGGATATAAATTCTGGACAGCAAGTAGTCTGCACAAAAATGCAGTTTCCTACTGTCTCAGAACACGAAAACTGAATCCGTCAGAAGTTATAGAAACTAGACTTCCACACGGTTCCAACGCATGTTTAAAGTTCAAAATCTGATAAAAGTAGCTAGGTCAAGCACACCATTCTTTATACATTTTATGTTCAGGCAGAAATTCGAGATTATGTTGTTATATTTTTAGAATCAGCAAAAACTGGAAATAAAATTCATTAAAAATATTTTCTAGACTCCTAAACATGTTAAGTAACAATCTGGAAATTTTTAGAGCAAAATTTTAACATTTGATCAGCCTTTTAACAGTTTAAACATCAAATATACAAGAATCTAGAAATTTGGAAATAAAAACAAAGCTGTAGTAAAACGGGCATAACTTTTGCTACACAACTCGGAATTCAAAAATTCAAGATTTTCTGGAAACTAGAAAGATAAGGATACAATTTATATTTAGAAAGTAATTTATTTTAAGATCACTTACTAGGTCAAAAATAGTAGTCAACATACAGCCAGCAAGCAATATACAGGTTTTGGGTAGTTTTCATGAAATAAGTTAATTAGACATGATGGGTATCAATTCTATTAGTCGATAAATTATATAATCAGCATGATGGGTGCAATGAAAAGATAAATAAAATTAAGAAACACATACATACACAATTCTAACAACATTCATCAACAATCGATCAAACAACATACAACCTAGAAATTGTCTCTACAATAATTAATTGTGTTATGAGATGCATGAAAATTCTCTATCCTCAATACTATATGATGTATGCAAGATTCAGTATTTTTGGAGTCAAAGTGGCACGATGTCAAGAATATTGGGGTTAGCTCGTGTAAACCCTCAATAGACCCAACGAAGAAGATGAACAATGTATAATACGATAACAAAGGGATCTACTTGTAAGAGTTTCAACAAAACTTGAATTTGATACAATTAACAATTCAAGAGGATAGTGACTTGCCTTATAAACGGTGGAAACGAATACCAAGATTAATGGGATAAGGCTCCCGAAGCAACGAACCCACAAACTAGCACAAATTTAGCACGTGTACGTGCATAAAACCCAAGCAATAACATCAAGACACAGCAATAAAGAGACAGCAGCAGCAAGGAACAACAGTGGCAGTAAGCTTCGGGATCTAACTGGCGATGAATGGCAGGGTCGATGGCGGATCTGGCTGAGCGGCGGCGGCGCATCGACTGGAGGTCGACGGTGAGGTCGAGCGGAAAGACAGAGAGCAAGAGATGGCGATGGAAAAGGGAAATAGCGAGGGTCGCGACTGTTCTGGGCGGGAGGCGACGGGAGAGGGAGGGTCACCGAAGGTGGGGGTTGCGACTGAAGGGCGGCGACGAGGGTTGGAGGGGGTCGCCGAAGAACGGGGGCGATGGCCGGAGAAGATGTACAGTAAGGGGTGGAGTTTTTGGGCAAGAAACGAATGGGGAGAGAGAAACAACGAGGAGAGAGGAAGATGAGAGAGAATAGATGGCTCTAGGGTTTCAATTGTGCCATTTTTAGGGTTTCTACTAGAGTTATATTTATAGGGTACAATTAGGATATTTGGTTAGTGGTTTAGGATCCAATAATAGTAGTTTTGGGTCAAGAACAATTGAAATTGGGTTTTAAGCTTCAATAAGAGATAAATCTAAATCAATAGGGTTCAAATAAGATAACCACAATCCAATAAAATACGATCCACAAGATATATAACCCAGCAAAATGAGAAAACAGTTCATGAATGAAAATTTAAATCCAAATAAATAAATAAATAATACATATGAAAAAAAATATCAATTGGGCTTACAATTAAATTAGAATTCGCCGAGAAACCAGATCCAGTACAATAAAATATATAGATAGATGAATTTTAAATTGATGATCAAGAAATAATAACAATTAATTATAATTATAAAAATAATAAAATCATACAACAAAATAATATTCGGGTTTAACAATTTCATTAAAATAATCCAATAATACTAATATATTTGTTTTTGGGCTCAAATGTAAATATCCGATCAATAAGAGATAGAAAGTAAGATTAAAATACACCATTATTTGAAATGAATAAAAAAAATTATTAGAAAACACTTTAATAAAATATCCGAAATGAATTTAGTGAAAAAAATAATTTATAAAAATCAAATTATAAAAAATACACGGAAAATACTTATTGTCGGGAATGGGGGTTACACGCTTGAGCCACCATCGCCAACCTCCCTCTCCTGTGCATACCCGAAGACCACCACAACTGCCACCCTCCCCCATCTTCATCTTCTCCTCCGTCAACGCCACAATCGCAACCATCTCCGACATCTCCAACCATTGCTGCGACCTTCTCTTCATCGCTGCCTCGACCTCGCGACCCCGATCACCGCAGCATGCCATTCATCTCCTCGTCGTCACTGCTGTGCTACTACTCCCCCTCACCGCCTACACCACTAATGAGCACCACCGTCTGCACCCTAATCGTCGTGGCCGCCTGCATCCCTCACCATTACCATCGACCACTATTCACCATTCCCTCCCCCTGCACGGTCGACTACAGACCTTGCTCCTCCTCCCTACCACTGAGCTCCGCCTCGACAGCCCCGTCAACATCCTTGCTCGTTGACTCCACCACCGCTTTCCTCGCCAACCGACCCGCCTCACAATCACCGAACACCCTACATCCCGCCGCCAGTCGTTGTTGATCGCCGAACGCCTGCAGATTGCCTTGCTGTCGTTGCTGTTCGCCGCTGCTTGCACGTGCTAGTTGTTCGCTATTGTACTCACTATGCTCACTTGCGTCTCTTGTTGGGTCGATGTTGCTCTCGTTGTTGGTTGTTGTTGTTTTACTGTGTGTTACCGTCGGGACTCTCTTTCCGTTATTCTTTTTACGTTTGAAGTCGTCATCCAAAAGGCAAGCGTCTCTTGAACTCATTTTTATTATTCTAGTTCAAGAAAACACTATTTGAAATCCGACAAGTAGTAATCGAATTGAATATTACATCTAGTTGAATTTCATTATTGATTCATTGTTGTTTATTGTACCATGTTTATTGATTCATAGTCTTCTTATCGTGCCATTGTTATTGATTAAATTATTGAAACGTTAATTTATTGTATTGCAGAACATTTAACCTTTCTTCCTTGTCAATTGCTTGACTTCGTACTGAGGCTTCAACCTAGTTCCTGACTTCGAAACTTAAAACCTTGTGCATAAAAATTGTAGTGCACCGAGTCTTGAATCAGGAAAATCTTACGAATTCTCAATCCGATTTATAGATTGAAATCTATCACTGTTTTAGTACTGGCCTGTTATAATTTCCAGAACCGAGACTATGCACGAAACCCGTAAAGAATTGATTGAACGACCTAGTTGCTGTAACTGTCATGTATCGTGTGTATATGCGTTGGAACCGGAAGAGAGTCTACTTTCTAGAGTCTCTGACGGAATCATATTTGCATTTCCGTAGCAGCGGAAAAGTAAATTTGAGTACCGATAGGTGCAGCTGTCCAGAACCTATATTGTTATATTTTTGCATATAAACATGTATTTTCCATATTTAATGAATTGAACATGTATATTTCATGTATTGTAAAGCCTTGATACCTCCTTACAATTGTACTGATGCCACATTTCTCATTGATCGTATTGATTACATGTCTATAATTGATCGTAATAAAATGATAACAAGTCGGGGTAATAAGGGTCGACTTAGTAGTGGACAATATAGGAGAGTGTACTCAGAAGGGGATATTGGTCACAGCCCATATTGGTCATTATTATCGGTCATATTGGTCATCGATTGATTGTGGATTACTGACTACAGTATCCCGATTTATCATGTATTGGTCATTGATCATCGGTCATCGGTATTGCAAGACCCGAGTACATGAACCTGTAGAGTTCACCACTATAGTCTGAACATTCATTTGATTGTATGCACCCAAACCTGTGGTATGGGACGCTGGATTGCGTGCATTAGTTAAGACTGATAAAAGAACTGATAGACATAAGATGAACACTGAACATCGATTATTATTTTATTGTTATTGCTTATTGGACATGGATTATTGATTATTGATTATTGTTATCGACTATTGTTTAATTATTATTGATTATCGACTTTTGATTTTGTTGTCGTCTGTTATTTATTGACTCCGATATCGTTCCAATTTTTGCTCTTGTTATGTAGTCCTTTACTTTCTTCACTACTTGCTACTACTTGTCACCTGAAGCTTGCTCGAACGGGTATTCTCCACCTTTCTTTTGAGTTATTGTTTGTACAGGTACAGATGATGGGCTAGTGAAAGAACTTGTCGATCTATTATTGCATTGCATATTCTCTGGCTATTTGGTAAGTTCTCATATCTCAGATATTGATTATTGCATTTTATTCTTATTTATGTGATTATTATTGTATTGTTGAGCATACCGGTATTGTACAACTTATGGATGATATGAGTTGGCATACTTATATCATTCACTGGGCCTCGGTTACGTGCCTGTGTTTCCATATATGGAAAACGGGGCGTGACAATGTCATTGACAGGGTTATCCATATATGCAACAAAAAAAATCTAAAATGACGGATTTGAATCCTCTCTGGAGAGGTCATGTACCAATTCAATGTCCTCTTGTATTCTGTAACCTCGCTGCCCATCATCATTGAGCGGAGCATTCGCAGCCTTGCGCCTGAAAGCTTTTCGCCGAAAGTACCATGCAATCTATAGCAATCCTAGTTTAGCAACAAAAAATTATTGATTTGACGTCACCAAGGGGGTCTCCATGCTTGTGAATAAAAAATATTTTTACTAAAAAGCGTTGTAAGAAAAAAAATATGGCTTTCTAAACACCTTAAGGAAAGCTAAAATCACCGGATTCACCACATTAGATATGTTTAAAAAAAACTAAAAATGACAGTTGTGGAAAAGTCTTTTTGGACGCATAATTAAGAGTCTTGTGTTTTTAAGAGTCAAAGTACTCTTAAAAAAGTAATGCTAAACATAGTCTGATTTATTTTTATTCATTTATCATGATGTGTTTTTGGGTGCGTAGGCAGGGCTTGCAGCAATGAACGTAGAGGAAGTTGACTGTTGCTATGTAATCAGCTAGAGCATCCGCAGTCATGTTTCTCAAAAATGAGAACATGGCAAAGTAGTACATATCAAAGAGAAAGAATTGTTGTAGTTGTGAGTTGCTATAATTTGAGAAACAAATATTTAAAAAGGAGGTGGAACGAAACATCTTTGCTTCGTCTTTTTTTTTCTTCTTTTAATAACGTTTGTTAATTAAGTCGTGATTAGATATTAAAATAGATTAATTAAATTAATTAAATATTAAAATATATATTAAGCTATCTAATTAATGTCCTAACCTATGATTAACATGCAAATTAAATGGGCTAATCTCTTCTCCATGGCTGGACGGGACAAACGGGACAACATGTCCCGTATGTTGCTTTTTTTATTTTGAATTTTTTTTTTGGTTCAAACGGTACATGTCTGATCATTTAAAAAAAAACAACGGGACGTGTTCCGTTCCCTATAATATGAGAATCGTCATTTCGTTTCTCAAATATGAGAACGCACTATAGCAAATTTGTCAAAATATGGCAAGATAAGAAACGACTACAGCGCCAACTTTCTCATATTATGAGAAAATGGAAAATATAGGAAACGGCAGTGGATGAATTTATTAATATATTAATACTTAATCTGTGTTGTGATTATGATTTATGAGGTGTTGGACTATTTTGGTGGAAACACAGTGACTTGCGTTGTATCTTCATTTGCTGGTAGCTGCTCCTTGGTAACCGTCCACCTTGTAATGTCTATATTGATGTGGATATAAGTGACGTAATTCAATTAGGACCGTCGGATCTTCTCGATATTTACTTATCTCAGATTATAAGGTCAAAAAGTCCAACGGGCCTTCTGTAACTTTAGGCCCACAGACAAACGGGTCTAACCCGATCAGTCAGGGTCAGATACCATTTACTCTGCCTATAAATACCAGACCCCCTTCTCCTTGAGAAAGGTAATCTCAAAATTCTCACCAGAACCCTAGTTTTCTTACCCTTTCCAATGACTGACTAGATCGTCGGAGGGTCTGTCGTCGAAATTTTTCTCGGTGTTTCTAGGTGCTTTTTAGGTGTTCCGGTCGGCCAGCCACCAGCTAATCTTCCGAGCCGACCTCCAGTAACAGACCAGATCTATGGTTGAGACATGTATCTTCCACTTTACAAATTACAAGAACTCACATTTGTTGCTCCCGCACAAAAAACAAGCAACATCAGGTTAGCGCCGTCTATGGGAAAGCTTGACAGATCCAAAACCAGATTTTGGTCTCCAGGCTCCTCCCTCCTATGGCCCCTAAACCAAGGAAGGCGGCCACGATGGGGCGGTTTGCCGACCATCATCACCAGACTCACAGTCAGGCAGACACACAGGGTTCTCGAAGGCTCAGACCCAAGAATCCCTTGGGTCCTGGTTCGAGTGCCTCATGCACAGCCGCGGGGCGACCCAAGCGCGAGGAAGTCGATGACCTTTGGAAGATCATCAACCATCAGAAACTTGAGGACAACCTCTGGAAATAGCTCGACCATTCCAAGAGCGGATCTGCCTCCTCCGTCCAGGTTCCGACCCATAGCCTACAAGGTCGGGAGCAACGGCGCAATCGCTCCCCCAGAGATCGACGACCTCCGACGGTCCAATTCGAAGAGGTCGTGGTCACAAGGACTGATCCAAGAGTCTAGAAAAGAGGTCCTCCAAGCCATTCGTGGTGCCCCCAGGACCGAACAACCAGTCGACGACCCCATCTGGTAAGAGAAAAAACTAGGAAGAGAGTCGCACGGCTCGACTCAACCCGAGGATGGATGACGATGTCCTTAGGCGACTCCAGGTGATGGAGAATTGCCTCTCCCGGATCAGCGAGGGTGGAGGCCAATCCAGTCGGGGGTACCATCCTACCGAACCCCCATTCTCGGCTCGAATCCTTGACGCCTCGATCTTAAGGAATTTTTGACCACCTCAGTTTGAGACATACGATGGAGAGAGTGATCCAGCTGATCACATAGAGGGGTTCAAAACCCTCATGATGATTCATAGCGCCTCGGATCCTCTCCTCTATCGAGCGTTCCCCGCCACCTTACGTAGCCTAGCAAGGGAATGGCTCTCAAAGCTCGCCCCCAGCCCGATCTTCTCTTTCAAACAGCTCGAGGCAAACTTTCTCGCTCACTTTGTGACTAGTCGCAAGGTTGAGAAGACAAGCGCGTCACTTCTGGACCTCAAATTGAAGGAAGGGGAGTCCCTGTGGGACTTTATGCGGAGGTTCACCACCATGGCTGGGGCAGTCTCTTCTCTCAATGATGGTATCGCATCCACGGCTTTCCGGCATAACGTTCGCCTTATCCAGCTAAAGGCCTCCTTGGTGAAGAAGCCTCCGATCGATTTTCCCGACCTCCGTCACAAGGTCGAAAGTACATTCGAGTCGAAGAAGCTCTGCACTCTGAAGGCCTGACAGAAGCCCCTGCTAAGGGGAAGATGAAGGTAGAAGGTCCATAGACCATGAAGAAGTCTCAAAAAAATCCCCTCGGTCAAAAATGACCACCTCCGGTCCCCCGCTTCGAAAAGTTCACCCCGCTGACTAATAGTGTGCCGGCCATCCTTATGGAGACTGAGGACAAGGGGATCGTCTGCTATCCTCCTCGACCCAACAACACGAACAAGAGGACTGGAGATTTTACTGTCGGTTCCAGCGAGAACACGGGCACAAGACTGTTATGTGTCACGCTTTCAAAGACGAGATCGAGGCCCTCATCCAGAGGGGTTACCTGAGGGAATTCACTTGAACCAATCAACGAGACGAGCGACCTTCATCCCCTCCTCAAGCCACCGGTCGTCGTCCTGAGGCGGAACCCAAGCCTGATGAGGCAGGATGGCCGGCCATCCTTCACTGTGTTCACGGTGACCCCAAGAGGGGAGAGTCGAATACTTCCCGCAAGGCCTTTGTGCGAGGGGTTAACTCATTCCATGCCAACCCCCTGGGACCAAAGCCTGGCGGTCTCATTCTCCAACGACAGCCTGAAAGGTGTCCGACTACCTCACTGTGACATCCTGGTGATCAGCCTTGGCATGGTGAATCACGAGGTTTGCCGTATCCTCGTTGACAATGGAAGCTCGGTGAACATCCTATTCCTTGCCACATTCGAAGCGCTCAAACACTCTCAAGAATGACTCAAGCCGGTGAGGTACACGCTACACGGGTTTCAGGCAAGCCTGTACAGATCGAGGGGATAATCACGCTCGACATCACCACCAGGACAGTCCCAAATATCCGAACAAAAGCCATGGATTTTATGGTGGTCAATGTCAAAGCTGCCAATAATATGATCCTGGGCTGGCCCGGCTTCTGTTCCCTTCAAGCGGTACCCTCCGCATACCACATGAAAATGAAGTTTCCTACTGACCATAGAGTCGGCGTGGTCCGAGGCAGTCAAGAATCGGCCAGGTCTTGCTACATTGCCCTGGTGGGAGGCAGATTTTTTCCCCTCGAAGCGGTAGAACTTCTGTCCAACAGGAACTCATTGGGCTCTGAGCCCGTCGACCAATTGGAAGAAATCCCTTTTACCGAGGAGGACAGATCAAAGTGGTTCCGAGTGAGCCAGTCCCTCTTCCCAGACCAAAAACTGGTCATCACTGACTGCATCAGGCAGAATGTTGATCTCTTCGCCTAGACGCCCTCGGATATGCCAAGAATCTCAGATGACCTCATTATGTGCCGACTGAGCGTACACCCATATTCAAATCCCATCTAGCAGAAGCACAGCAAATTCACCCCCGAAAGGCAGCTGGTAACCAAAGAAGAAGTGAACAAGCTCTTCTCGGCTCGTTTTATCCAGGAAGTCAGCTATCCTGAATGGCTGGCCAATGTAGTGGTGGTGAAGAGACCGAGCAGGAAGTGGAGGACCTGCATAGACTTTACAGACCTCAATAATGCCTTCCCCCAAAGATCCACCGAGCATCGACGCCCTGATAGATGCGACTTCTGGTCACGAACTGCTGAGCTTCATGAACGCCTTTTCAAGCTATAACAAAATCAGAATGTTTCCCCCTGACATCCCCAAAACTGCCTTCGTGACTGACTAAGGCCTATACTGTTACCGGGTGATGCCCTTCGGGCTGAAAAATGTCGGTGCTACCTAACAGAGGTCGTCAATCGGGTGTTTAAGGAACAAATAAGTTGAAACATGGAGGTCTATGACGATGACATGCTTGTCCAAAGCTATCGAGGCCAAGACCACGTCATCGATCTAGAGGAAGCCTTCAGAGTCCTAAGGTCCCACAACATGAGACTTAACCCCTCCAAATGCGCCTTCGGCGTCACTTCAGGAAAATTTCTCGGATTCGTCGTTAGCCAGCGAGGCATTGAGGCGAACCCCGAGAAGATCTAGGCTATATTGGACATGGCCCCTCCAAGAAATGTCAAAAAGGTCCATAGGCTGGCGGGTCGGCTGGCGACCATCGGCCGTTTCATTTTCAAATCTGGTGAAAAGTCGCTCCTATTCTTCAAAGCTCTTCGGCTGGCTAAAGGCTTCAAATGGGGAGAACCCCAACAGCAGGCCTTCGAACAGTTGAAGACCTACCTGGCCTACCCCCCGCTCCTCAGGAAATTAGAACCGAGCAAGCCCCTCTACCTCTATCTGGCTGCATTGCACTCATCGTCATACTTGTTAGGGAGGAAGACGGGGTCCAGAAACTCATCTATTACGTCAACAAAATCTTACACAATATGGAGCTCTGATATGCCCGAATGGAAAAAGTTGCTTACTCATTGGTAATGGCCGCTTAGAAATTTCGACGTTATTTTCAAGCTAACTCCATTCAAGTCCTAACATATCAGCCACTCAAGCGCGTCCTGAACAAACCAGAAAATTCCGGGTGACTAATTAAATGGTCAATTGAGCTGAGCCAACACGACATCAGCTACCAACCCCGTACAGCCATCAAGAGGCAAGCCCTTGCAGAATTCATCACAGAGTGTACCATTTCTGAAGTACTCGAGATCCTAGAGCAGAATCCCACTTGGGAGGTTTATGCAGATGGATCATCCTTTGAGGGCAGAAGCGAAGCTGGCATCATACTCCGTGGTCCCGATGATTTCTTCCTCTAGTATTCCTTACGTCTCAATTTCCAGGCCTCTAATAATGAGGCGGCATACGAAGCAATGATCGCCGGCCTCACACTGGCCCGCAATGTGGGAGCAAGACGAGTAAGTGCCTTCAGCGATTCTCAACTCGTGGTTAGCCAAATTTCGGGGGATTACAAGGCATGTGATGCTCACATGGCATGGTACTTGGTGCACGTCAAACTCATCCTCGAAGCCTTCGAGCGCACCACCATCGAGCGGATACCTAGGGAACTGAATAGTCATGCAGACGCCTTGTCCAAGCTCGCCTCATCGTCATTTGAGGGCCTAGACCACACAATCCTTATTGAGGTGCTCTACGAGCCAAGCATCGAGAAGCCCAAGGTCATCTGCCTAAATACGGGCTTGCAGTTGCATAATTGGATGGATCACATCCACAAATTCTTGGTGGAAGGCCAACTACCTGAAGACTCAGTCGAGGCTAGAAAGATAAGGGTCCGGTCACAAAGGTTCACCTTGATTGAGAATATCCTCTTCAAACGTTCATACACCAGGGTGGACGGCAGACCTTACCTCCGATGTTTGGGTCCCGATGAAACGAGGTATGCAGTGGAAGAGTTACACTAGGAAAATGGAAGGTGCCATATGGGCAGTAGGTCGCTCGCAAGGAAGGTGATCAACCACGGGTACTATTGGCCGACCATACTGCTAGACGCCCGTGAACCCTGTAACTACCGTTTCCACTATTTTCATTTTTCTCCCTTTCGTAATATTTTATTTGTAAATGAATAAAATAATCTATTCTTCTCTTTCTTGATTATTTTAATTAAATTTTGTTCATGAAATTCTTCTTCCTTCTTGATTGAGATTCTTCTTCCTTCTTGTTGATCCTATTTTCTCTTATTTAATTGTGAGTATTTTTATTTGAACCATATTGTCTTTGAACTCATCTCTTATTGAACCCTAAAATCCAATTTCAATTGTTCTTGATCCAAAATCACTATTATTGGATCCTAAACCTTTAACCCAACATCCTAATTGCAATATATTAATCCAATCCTATTGCCAACCCTAAAATTGCACAAATTGAAACCCTAATAGTCGTCTATTCTCTCTTCTATTTCTCTCTCTCCCCAAATTCCCACTCAACCCCTGATCACCTTCTTCTCCGGCCAAACTCTGGCCACCCCTCGTCGCCATCCCCTTGAGCCCCTACCCCGTTCAACCTTTGGCATCCTCTCTGGTGCTCCTTGCCATCGATGCTCCTCCCATCGACGTCCTCTCCTTCTCACTCCATCGCCCAGCCACCCACCACCGCCCTGTTTCCGTCGAGCCACACCAAACAGGCATATTCGAACCCCTTGCCCCCTTATTCCCGTCGAGATCCTCCCAGTTAGAAACCCCTGCCGTCTTCCCTATTCCCCATCGATGCCCTGACCCGAAGACCCCCTCCGATCGACGTTCTCGTCGAGCCGCAGCCAAACCGCCCCCGAAGCTACCTGCGCCGACTCGTACTGCCATTGTGTAACACCCCGAATTCCAAACAAGATCGAATTTGAAGTTCCACAGGATCTTTACACTTCACTTCGTACAATTTTACAAGAAAATTAAAACTTTACTTTACATCAGAGTTATATTTATATTTACACTTAAACAGCGGAAGCAATGTTACAACAATTATATGAATGAAATAAAACAACACTTGAATAATTCTTTAAGCATCAATTCCTCCATAGTCTTTTTCATGTACTTTATCCTGCATAGAAAACTGTGGGCATGTCAGTTCATTCAACTGACGAAATATTATACACGGTTATCCTCTCTATGCCGAAACAGTATAACGATTCTCAAATACCTAACAATCACAAACTTGATCACAAACAAAACTAAGAGGACTAGCCTATTGATGTCGTGTTGTGAACGTGCACTTAGTCCTTAATGCAATTATTTATTTTACATGATACTAATGCGCACTTGTTCAGAGTCTATGCAGCTCATACTACATAGGTCTGAGGGCAATCCCTTACCATTCTTCATCTTGTAGGGTTCAATCCTTCGCCATGACTTAATCTACTACTCTAACTACGACAAGTATCCTAGATGTTCTATGAATTACGAGCTCACGTCTAGGCGCCCTGGAAAGAATCCCAACGCACTGACACAAGACTCATCATGCAGGCATCCTGTGGTAATTCACATCCTACCATAGACATGACACCATCCGCAGTCACCAAACACCCCATAAGCATCGCCACCGGGACGGTACTCTGGAGCAGTATCCATGTCCTACTCATGACGCATCATGGGACATCCTGTGAATACTCTAACGCCGACAATCCAATGGCCTTCATACTAATATTTTTCTCTTACTTTCATCACATCTTCACTATGAATCTAGTCCTTAATTTAATTGAATCATGAACAAAATCAATTCCTTAGGGTTTGCCCTCCCATTATATCGGTTTTATTCATTCATTTCACATGACCCAAATTTTGGTCTTTTCTTTTTAAATATCATCCCAACATTTCTTTCATTGCCGGTTTGAGACTTAGCTACACCCTAGTTCTTAATTTCAACTCATAATCACAAAATTGAGTTTTTCATACTCATACGTTCTCTTTCACAATTAGCATGATTTTCATTCTTTTCTATGAATCAAATCTCATTCATAACGTTCAATTGCATTTCATGCATTTCATATTCAAAATTAATCTCTACAAATTCATTTGTTTCTCATACTATTGTTCATTTACTTTATTTAATTCAAAAGGCCACAAGGTCGTATTTCCATTTATAAGCAATACTCAATTTAACAAATGAGAGTCCAAAGATAGCACATTTAAATTTTTTTTCGTTAAAAAATTCTCCTTTACCACTTAGTATAATTTCTCATTAAAATAATTGCTTTTCATATTTATACAAGAGTCGATTTCATGCAATTCTACTTAATTTTCACTTCTAAATTACTTTTATTTTAGTCAAACAATGCACAATTATTTTTCAAAAGATCCACATATTTTTAGAATAATTGGTATTTTTTTCGAATTTTTTAAAGGCCAAGAAATCAATTTTTAAAACTCAAAAATCAAATATTTTAAAAACTGCCGAAACCAGGTTTCGAACCTGCAACCTGAGACTAGCCAACCGCCACCGAAAGCCAAATGGGCTAAGGTGCAACCACGGTATGTGAAAGGTTTTTAATAGGTAAGTGTTTTGGTTTCGGGATTTTAGGTTTTTGCTCAAAAACAGTAAACAAAAGGCAGGGTCTAAGTTTTGAACCCGAGACCACTAGGGTCAGCCACACGCTACAGTAGCGCCCAAAGCACCCATAACCACTTGGTCTAAGGGACCAGATTATTTCAAAGAGGGTTGGATTGGTTTTGATCCAATTCTCTGTTCTTTTCAAATTTTCATAATTCCCAAAATGTTTTTATTTCTTTTCTTCTCTTTTTGAAACGAAACTTTCCAGATTATAAAATATATAAAATCACAGTAAACCAGTATTTTTATCATCAATTTTTGCTTATAAAAACAAGCAATTTGGTCCTATTTTATGTTCTATGTCCATAATTTCGACATTGAGAACAATTTCCATTTGCACATAATTTACAATCTAGATTTCCACAAAACTCCTTTATTTCTTTATTCTAGCATTTATTAACACCCTACAACATTCTAGAACACAAATTTTCATTCTTCTACAATAGTGTTACTTTAATTTAGACAATCAATTGTACATAGTGCATTTAATCAACTATTGTCTCATAAGCACCAATTTCATCGTAGAGCATAATTCAAAACATATAGCATGAGAACATGACAGTTTCTAGCACTTTAATTCACCATTTATCAACTAGCAATCATTTTATCAATCATTCTCTAAATTACCAATTCATCTTTAAATAAGCAAACATGAGGCCATTTTCACTTAGTTTTTCTTAGTAATTTATCTAATCATTCCTAGGATGGTATCTAGATTTAGAAGCATGAGAAACACCCACCTATCGGTGAAACGAAAATAAAAGGCTCCTAGAATCTCCTAGAATGCACGAAAGTAGCCTTCTCCTCCTAGATTGTGTTGCAAGTTGCCTTCTCCTCCTAGTGCTTGATGAAACCCGAAAGCCCTCCCTGCTCCTTGGTGATAGGCCGGCCTCCTCTTGAATGGGACACACACACACAATTGCACACTCTATATTTTACTCACTAAAACTTCTCAATCTTTTTCTCACCTAGTCTTTTCTTCTTTCAATAATTTCTAGTGTACTAACGAGAAGAACTAGGGGGTATTTATACACTTTTAGGATGAGAATAGATGGCTAGGATTTAATCAAGGAGTTAAAGACCAAGGATCAAGATGGAATGTGAGTTGTAGTAACTTCCATGATCTCATAACCACCCCTCAACTTCAACTCCACTCTCCCTCTCTAGCCACATCCGGCCACACTCTAAAGGGTGTGCAATGCACATACTAGTGCATGCACGTGCCTCCTAGTGTCCCCCACTAATAAGTTGTACACTACTAATTAATTTATTGTCTACTAGAAGTGTCTACACTACAAATTATGACAATTAAAAGGGTAATTAATTTGTGGGCTTCAAATTAGTGGGCTTTTAGACTCATGGGTTATTAATAAAACATTTAATTAATTAGGGTGCGCTTAAATTAGAAAAGGAAGCTTAGGCTTTTAAAATAGGCTTTTTAGAAAATAAAGAGAAAGAAAGAAAAAAATTGTTTGTTTAGGTTATAAAAGAGATAATTTTATAAGAAAAATATGTACAAGAATTTGTACATGCACAACACGTAAAATCAACAATTTCTTTAATAGAAATTCAGGGCATTACAACACTCCCTCCTTAGAATAGTTCCGTCCCTGGAACTACACTTTGAAGAGTGAGAAAACAAAACACAACAAGAAGAAAAAATAAAAATAAAAATCAAGCAAAGAGCTCAGGATGATCCTTCAACATCCTCTCCTCAGATTCCCAAGTAGCCTCTTTAACCAATTGGTTTCTCCAGACTACTTTGACCATCGGTATCGTCTTATTCCTCAAGACTTTTCTCCCGACGATCCACAATCTCAACTGGAAGTTTAATGTAACACAGATCCAATTGCAAACCATCCGGCACTTCGGGTAAATGATGACTCAGATCTGGAATATAACCACTCAGCATAGACACATGAAAGACATTGTGCACCTGAGATAACTCTTCCAGTAACTCCAGCCGGTAAGCAGTTTTCTCGATCCTTTTCAATATCTTATACGGGCCTTTAAACCTCGGGGCTAACTTCCTGCCTTTGCCAAATCAGATCATACCTTTACTGGGCGATACCTTCAGAAAGACAAAGTCACTTTCCTCAAACTCAAGATCCCTTCTCCGGTTGTCTGCATAGCTCTTCTGCCTACTCTGAGCATCCACCAACCTCTTCCTGATCAGATCAATCTTTTCAGAGGTTTGCTGCACAATCTCAAGCCCAAACATCTACCGCTCCCCCACTTCAAACCAACAAACAGATGTTCTGCATTTCCTGCCATACAGAGCTTCGTACGGCGCCATCCCAATACTAGTTTGAAAACTGTTATTGTAGGCAAACTCCACCAAAGCTAGTTGCCTTTCCCAATTGCCTCCAAAGTCTAGTACACAATACCGAAGCATATCCTCAAGAACACGGTTGACTCTTTCGGCCTGCCTATCGGTCTGCGGATGAAAAGCAGTGCTGAAATCCGTCTTGGTACCCAAGACTGTCTGAAGACTCCTCCAGAAATGCGAAGTAAACCGCGCATCTCGATCAGACACAATGGTTAACGGAACACCATGAAGCCTAACGATCTTTCCAACATATAACTTGGCCAACTTGTCCATAGACGAAGTGAGTTTCATCGCCATGAAGTGAGCAGACTTTGTTAGTCGATCGACTATGACCCAAATTGCATCATTGCCCTTTGAACTCTTGGGCAAGTCTGTGATGAAATCCATACTGATGTTATCCCACTTCCATTCCGGAATATGTAACGGTTGTAATAGACCTCCGGGTTTCTGATTCTTGGCTTTGACTTATTGACAAATCTCACACCTTGCCACAAATTCAGCCACATCCCGCTTCAAACCTGACCACCAGAAATGATGTTTGATTTCCTTGTACATCTTAGTACTCCCAGGATGTACCGAGAAAAGAGTAGCATGCGCCTCCTAAAGAATACTCTCTTTCAAGTCTGACTGATCCAGAACACATAGCCTCTCTCTAAACTACAGCACTTCATCCCTGATTTGAAACTCGGGCAACCTGCCTACACCAACCTGCTCCTTCATCTTCAGAATCTCAGCATCTTCCTTCTCATTTGCAATAATCCACTCATCAAGCGTAGGTTGAAGCCTCAACTGAGCTAAGGATGCTCCTAAACCTTACAGAACAACTTCAATACCAACCTGATCCAATTCCTCTACCAGATATCTCTGAGTCGTAATCAAATTGGCCAAACTGCTCTTGCGGCTAAGTGCATCAACAACAACATTAGCCTTTCCAGGATGATACTTGATCTCGGAATGCATGTCTTCAAGCAATTCCAACCATCTCCGCTGCTTCAGATTCAGATTCTTCTGCTGATAGATGTATTTCAAGCTCTCGTAGTCTGTGTACATGTTCAATTTCTCACCATACACATAGTGTCTCCATTACTTCAAGGCAAAGATAATTGCAGCCAACTCTAGATCATAGGTCGGATAATTCTTCTCATGCGATCGTAGTTGCTTAGACCCATAAGCGATCACTTTTCCTTCTTGCATTAAGACAAAACCAAGCCCACGATGTGAAGCGTCGCTGTAGACATCATACTCAACACCTGCTCTAGGCAACGCCAAAATAGGTGCAGTAGTCAGCTTCTCTTTCAACTTCTGAAAGCTTGCCTCAAACTGTTCAGTCCACTTGAAATTCACATTCTTCTTGGTCAAACCAGTGAGCGGCACGGCTAACTGAGCATAGCCCTGGATGAATCTCCTGTAGTATCCCGTTAATCCAAGGAAACCCCTGACTTCCTTCACTGTAGTAGGCCTTGCCCAATCTCTCACTACCTTTATCTTCTGAGGATCAGTTGCCACTCCCTCCTTAGAAAGGATGTGACATAGGAATGGCACTTCAGATTTCCAAAAATCGCACTTGGATAACTTGGCATACAACTCCTGCTCTTCCAGCTTCTTCAAAACTGCTGCCAGATGCTCTGTGTTCTCCTCCGACTTGGAGTACACAAGAATATTGTCGATGAATACCACGACGAAAGAATCAATGAACGGCCTCAGAACTCTGTTCATCATGTCCATAAAGATTGCAGGTGCATTCGTCATTCCAAATGGCATAACTAAGAATTCGTAATGCTCATGTCGAGTCCTAAATGCAGTCTTGTGCACATCTTCAGCTTTCACTCAAACTTGATGGTATCCTGATCGAAGATCTATTTTGGAGAAAATAACTGCTCCTTGTAAATGATCGAACAAGTCATCAATTCGTGGAATAGGATACTTATTCTGAATAGTGACCTTATTCAGCTCTCGGTAATCGATACACATCCTCATCGATCCATCCTTCTTCTTTACCTAGAACCGGTGCTCCCCAAGGTGATGCACTTGGTTGAATAAAGCCTTTCTCCAATAGTTCCTCAATTTGCCGTTTCACTTCATCCTGTTCCACTGGAGCCATCCTATACGGTGCATTAGAAATGGGTGCACTCCCTGGTTGAATAGTGATGCTAAACTCTACATCACGTTTCGGAGGTAACCCAGGCAAATCATCCAAGAATACAGTCGGATAGTCCCGAACCACAGGAATCCCCTGCATTTCCACAAGAATCTCCTTCTTGCAGATGGCTACAACCAAACTTGAACACCTCTTCCTTCCTTGGAAAATGACTACAGGTCCACCTGAAGCCTTCACTGTTACTTCCTTGGTCTTGCACTTGATGCTCGCACTGTATACCGACATCCAATCAATGCCAATGATAACATTGACCCCCAAGATAGTCAACTCGATCAGGTCAATCCCAAAAATTCTATCTCCAATCACGATCTCGCAGTATGCATAGTACCGATCAGTGGTTAAAGTCTCCTCTGATGGAGTAGCTACTGCTAAGACCTTGCCTTGAAAGACTTTTGGTTCAACTCCTAAGACTTTGGCAAATTTTGGAGATACAAAAGTTTGAGAGGATCCAGTATCGAACAACACAACAGCTTTCTTTCCGTTCAAATAAGGTTCTTCTGTTACATAACACACACTCGTTACATAACAGTTCACTAAATAAAGCCGAAAAAAGAATAACAGAAAACATCTAAACATTGGCCCTCGTACCATTGATGACATGATCCACCTCATCGGCATCAGTCAAGGCAAATACTCGTTCTTGTTGGTACGGTTTCTTCCCAACCGCTGCGTTGGTCTACTGTAGTTGACACTCTGCGATTTGGTGCATTGAGATTTATAATGTCCCATCTCACCATAGCTAAAGAAAGTCACCACAGGAGATCTCACCCAACCATTTTCGGGTCTTCCAGCCACGTTGACAGCGTTCGCCCCAGTCGATTTGAACCTTTGAGTCGGTGGCTGTCCCCTGAAATTACCAGAAACTGCGGGCCTCTTCCCAACATGCCAGTTGTTCTTCCGATTCTAAACAGCATGGAACTGCTCCATATCTTCCTTTGTATCTGCAGCTTGCTTGACCAACTTGTCAAACCTCATGATACCAAGGGGTATTATCTTGGATCTCAGACTTGGCCTTAAACCATGCTCGAACTTTCGAGCTTTCTTCGCCTCTTCCATTACCAATTCGGGTGCATACCTTGAGAGCAGAGTGAATATTGTCTCATACTCCCTAACCGACATACCGCCCTGCTGCAATACCAGAAATTCCATGGCCTTCTTCTCCTAGACGTCTGATAGAAAATAATGACTGTAGAATTCATCCAAGAATTCCTCCTATCCAAGAACAACATCTCTTATCGTCCGCTTCATTGACTGCCACCAAATAGCTGCATCCTTTTCGAACTGCAGTGCAGCCAACTTCACCTTGCTACCCTCCGGAGTTTCCAAAACTTCGAAAAGTAGTCTCTACCTGTCAGATCCAATTATCAGCCGCATCTGGGTCTAACTTCCGTTCAAATACTGGTGGTTTCATCTGCTTGAATGATTCCACGAGTTTGATTGCAGTAGGAACTGGATTTGCAGGCACCGCCCTCTGGTTCTGATTCATGGTAACGACATTGAGTGTCTAATAAACTCTCGCTAGCTCTGTTTCCAAGTCAAGTCCTTCACCACTTCTAGCTCTTCGTTCAGCCATGTTTTGATGCAAGACATCCATTAAATTTGAAGTAACAAAATATGAATTTAAATCAATTCCTTCATTTCATTGAATTCAAACTTTGTACATTCAAATTTAAAACATTTGTTGACATCAAAATAAAAGCAGTAAAAGATACAACAGTCTAGTTCCTATGGTTCCTCTTGGCTTCTTGAAGCTCTTCCCGTAGTTCCGCCACTTCTTCCTTCAGTACATCGTACATGTTCTTCCTCTTCTCGAAGTCCCAAACATGATGACTAAGAGTTGCAATATCTTTCTTGCACTTCGCATACTGAGTCTGCAGTAGCTCTGCTCTCTCCTACTGAGTCTCTACTTGCCTCTGAAGAGATGCAATGAGACCGCTCGGAACTGGCTCTTCCTCGTCCGTGGAATCATCAGATGAATCCGGAGGTGGGGTGATCTCTGGGACTCAGGCCATTTCTCCTCATATTCCACGGGGTCTTCTTCGTCGGAACCTGCTTGTCCAGGGTAGTAATCTTTCTCGATAATGCGCCAGTTGTCATCATCAGCTAGGTTGAAGTGGTCCGCCATCTTAGAAAAGGGAGGAGAAGAAGAAATGTCAATCATAGAGCAACACAAATGTAAGTGACTTACATTTAAATCTCTATGCTCAACATGCTAATGTCCACTTCTAGAATATCGTTCCTTATAAATTTGTACTACTTATGAAGCGTGCTCTGATACCACTCTGTAACACCCCGAATTCCAAATAAGACTGAATTCGAAGTTCCATGGGATCTTTACACTTCACTTCGTACAATTTTACAAGGAAATTAAAACTTTACTTTACATCAGAGTTATATTTATATTTACACTTAAACAGCGGAAGCAATGTTACAACAATTATATGAATGAAATACAACAACACTTGAATAATTCTTTAAGCATCAATTCCTCCTTAGTCTTTTTCATGTACTTTATCCTGCATAGAAAATTGAGGGCACGTCAGTTCATTCAACTGACGAAATATTATACACGGTCATCCTCTCTATGCCAAAACAGTATAACAATTCTCAAATACCTAACAATCACAAACTTGATCACAAACAAAACTAAGGGGACTAGCCTATTGATGTCGTGTTGTGAATGTGCACTTAGTCCTTAATGCAATTATTTATTTTACATGACACTAATATGCACTTGTTCAGAGTCTATGCAGCCCATACTACATAGGTCCGAGAGCAAGCTCTTAATCTTTCTTCATCTTGTAGGGTTCAATCCCTCACCATGACTTAATCTAATACCGTAACAATGGTAAGTATCCTAGATGTTCTATGAATTACGAGCTCACGTCTAGGCACCCTAGAGAGAATCCCAACGCATTGACACATAACTCATCATGCAGGTATCCTGTGGTAATTCACCTCCTACCATAGACATGACACCACCGGCAGTCAACAAACACCCCATAAGCATCGCCACCGAGACGGTACTCTGGAGCAGTATCCACGTCGTACTCATGACGCATCATGGGACATCCTATGAATACTCTCACACCGCCAATCCAATGGCCCTCATACTCATGTTTTTCTCTTAATTTCATCACATATTCACTATGTATCTAGTCCTTAATTTAATTGAATCATGAACAAAATCAATCCCTTAGGGTTAGCCCTCCCACTATACCGGTCTTATTCATTCATTTCACATGACCTAAATCATGGTCTTTTCTTTCCAAATATCATATCAATATTTCTTTCATTGCCGGTATGAGGCTTTGCTACACCCTAGTTCTTAATTTCAACTCATAATCACAAAATCGAGTTTTTCATACTTATAAGTTCTCTTTCACAATTAGCATGATTTCCATTCTTGTCTATGAATCAGATCTCATACATAAAGTTCAGTTGCATTTCATGCATTTCATATTCAAAATTATTCTCTACAAATTCATTTGATTCTCATACTATTGTTCATTTACTTTATTTAATTCAAAAGGCCACAAGGTCATATTTCCATTTATAAGCAATACTCAATTTAACAAATTAGAGTCCATAGATAGCACATTTAAATTGTCTTTCATTAAAAAATTCTCCTTTACCACTTAGTATAATTTCTCATAAAAATACTCGCATTTCATATTTATACAAGAGTCGATTTCATGCAATTCTACTTAATTTTCACTTCTAAATCACTTTTATTTTAGTCAAAAAATTCACAATTATTTTTCAAAAGATCCACATATTTTTAGAATAATAATGGTATTTTTTTGGATTTTTTAAAGGCCAAGAAATCAATTTTTAAAACTCAAAAATCAAATATTTTAAAAACTGCCGAAACCAGGTTTCGAACCTGCAACCTGAGACTAGCCAACCGCCACCGAAAGCCAAATGGGCTAAGGCACAACCACGGTATGTGAAAGGTTTTTAATAGGTAAGTGTTTTGGTTTCGGGATTTTAGGTTTTTGCTCAAAAACAGTAAACAAAAGGCAGGGTCTAAGTTTTGAACCCGAGACCACTAGGGTCAGCCACATGCTACAGTAGCGCCCAAAGCACCCATAACCACTTGGTCTAAGGGACCAGATTATTTCAAAGAGGGTTGGATTGGTTTTGATCCAATTCTCTGTTCATTTCAAATTTTCATAATTCCAAAAATGTTTTTATTTCTTTTTCTTCTCTTTTTGAAACGAAACTTTCCAGATTATAAAATATATAAAATCACAGTAATCTAGTATTTTTATCATCAATATTTGCTTATAAAAACATGCAATTTGGTCCCATTTTATGTTCTATATCCATAATTTCGACATTGAGAACAATTTCCATTTTCACATAATTTACGATCTAGATTTTCACAAAACTACTTTATTTCTTTATTCTTCCATTTATTAACACCCTACAATATTCTAGAACACAAATTTTTATTCTTCTACAATAGTGTTACTTTAATTTAGACAATCAATTGTACATGGTGCATTTAATCAACTATTGTCTCATAAGCACAAATTTCATCATAGAGCATAATTCAAAACATATAGCATGACAACATGATAGATTCTAGCACTTTAATTCACCATTTATCAACTAGCAATCATTTTATCAAACATTCTCTAAATTATCAATTCATCTTTAAATAAGTAAACATGTGGCCAATTTCACTTAGTTTTTCCTTAGTAATTTATCAAATCATTCCTAGCATGGTATCTAGATTTAGAAGCATGAGAAACACCCACCTATCGGTGAAACGAAAATGAAAAGCTCCTAGAATCTCCTAGAAAGCACGAAAGTAGACTTCTCCTCCTAGATTGTGTTGCAAGTTGCCTTCTTCTCCTAGTGCTTGATGGAACCCGAAAGCCGTCCTTGCTCCTTGGTGAAAGGCCGGCCTCCTCTTGAATGGGACACACACACACAATTGCACACTCTATCTTTTACTCACTAAAACTTCTCAATCTTTTTCTCACCTAGTCTTTTCTTCTGTCAATAATTTCTAGTGTAATAATGAGAAGAACTAGGGAGTATTTATACACTTTTAATTAGGATGAGAATACAAGGTTAGGATTTAATCAAGGAGTTAGAGATCATGGATCAAGATGGAATGGGAAGTTGTAGTAACTTCCATAATCTCATAACCACCCCTCAACTTCAACCCCACTCTCCCTCGCTAGCCACATCCGGCCACACTCTAAAGGGTGTGCAATGCACACACTAGTGCATGCACGTGCCTCCTTGTGTCCCCCACTAATAAGTTGTACATTACTAATTAATTTATTGTCTACTAGAAGTGTCTACACTACAAATTATGACAATTAAAAGGGTAATTAATTTGTGGGCTTCAAATTAGTGGGATTTTAGACTCATGAGTTATTAATAAAATATTTAATTAATTAGGGTGGGCTTAAATTAGAAAAACAAGCTTAGGCTTTTAAAATAGGCTTTTTAGAAAATAAAGAGAAAGAAAGAAAAATAATTGTTTGTTCAGGTTATAAGAGATATAATTTTATAAGAAAAATATGTACAAGAATTTGTACATGCACAACACGAAAAATCAACAATTTCTTTATTAGAAATTCAGGGTATTACACTCTATCCCCGTCGCGCCGCCGCCTGTGCCACCGACAACCGCCGCCAAGCCACATCAACCAGACCCGCAAGCCCTCTTGCCGCCATTAATCTCGCTATTTATTATTGTTTACTGTTGATTGCATTGATCCACTTTTACACGTATTATACACGTGTTATTTTGTGTGTTCGTGGGTTCGTCACTCCGGTATCCTTATCCCGTTATTCTTGGTATTCAATTCCGTCGTCCAAAAGGCAAGTCACTTTTCCCTTGAATTGAACATCGTATCAAATTCATGTTTTATTGAAATTCTTGCAAGTAGATCATATTCGTTATCATATTGTTGAATTGATTATCTTTTCGTTGGGTCTATTGAGGGTTTACAGGAGCCAACCCCAATATTCTTGACATCTTGCCTCTATTGACTCTAAAACTTGAATCTTTCATGCATTCATATATAATTGAGAGTAAGGTTGTTCACATAATCATAACACAATTAATTATTGTAGAGATAATTGCTAGGTTGTATGTTTGATTGATCGTTTGATGTTTGATTGGTGTTAAAATAGCATATGTGTGTGTTTCTAATTTTATTTATCATGTGTTGACACCCATCATGCGAATTATGAAGTTTGTTGACTATAGAATTGATACCCATCATGTTTAATTAATTTGGTTCATGAAAAATACCCAAAACTTTGTATATTGCTTGCTGGCTGTTTATTTGCTGCTATTTTCGACTAAGTAAATGATCTCAAAATGAATTACTTTCTGAATAAGAATTGTATCCTGATCTTTCTAGTTTTCATAAAATCTTAAATTTCTGAATTTCGAGTTGAATAGAAAAAGTTATGCCCATTTTACTACAGCTGTGTTTCTATTTCCAGATTTTCAGATTCTTATATATTTGATATTTAAACTGTTAAAAGGCTGATCAAATGTTAAAATGTTGCTCTGAAAATTTTCAGATTGTTAGTGATCATGTTTAGGAGTCTGATAAATATTTTTAACAAATTTATTATTGAGTTTTTGTTGATTCTAAAAATAAAATAACATGATGTCGATTTTTTCTATGAACATGAAATCTGTAAAGAACGATGTCATTGATCTAGCTACCGTTGTCGGATTTTGAACTTTAAATATGCGTTGGAGCCGTGTGGAAGTCTAGTTTCTAGAATTTCTGACGGATTCAGTTTTTGAGTTCTGAAACAGCAGAAAATTACGTTTTAGTACGAACTACTCTTGCTGTCCAGAATTTCACTTTTCAGTTTTCATGAATTAATTGTTCCTGTATTGTAGTCTTGCATGATTTAGAGTGTGTATATTGCATTTCATGATCCTAGTATCCTGTTGTCATCCTTTTCATTGTCCTATTCAAGTTATCATCTCATTATTTCTCTATTGTTACAATCATTCATCGAAATGTCCCTTAATTAAATATTGTATCGTTGCATCAATAAAATAATTAACAAGCCCTGGTTTAAGGATGATTTAAGTAGTGAACAAAGTAGAGACTGTACTTGGAGGAGGGGCCCATGTTTTCCTAAATAATGTTCCGGCCAGTGTTTTATCCTGTGAATGTGAATTACTGCCATAACCCAATCTATCATGTACCGTATGATTGCCGAAGAGCATATTGTGCACCGAAAGATGAATAGTATTTACCGTTGCTAAGTACATGATCTATAGAACTCACCACTTAAGTCTAATCGAAATTGTATGTATGCATCAAACCTGTGGTATGGAACATATGGGTCAGAGTTGTACGTGCATTAGTTAGGATTAAAATGATTAATAGACATAAGAATTGACACATCATCGACATTGCATATTGTACATCATTGTTCCTATTGATATCGAATATTGTCTAAGTGTTATTGATACCATTGAATATTGTTATTGAATATTGAATCATTGTTTATACCGATTGCATCGATTACCGTGATATTGATTATTAATTATTGTTCCATGTTATTGATTCCTATTAATCCATTGAATTCATCGTTATACCGTTATTCCATTGTTCTTTGTTTTCTCTACTTGCTGTCCATGACTTGCTCTTAGGACAATTTTTCTTCTCTTTTTAGATGAAGTGTTCACAGGTAATGAAAGAGAATTGTCTGCTGAGATTGGAGAACAAAGATTCTGAAGATTTTAATGCTTTTAATTGCTTATTATTTTATCAAACTTAATGTATTGAGACTTATTAACTATTTGTGATTGGATTATTATTGTATTGGGATTATGACCCGGATTTTGTTATTGTTTCCAGCCATTGGTTTATTGTATTTGGATATTTTATATTGCTTCATTGCAAGTAATATCGTTCATAAGATTATTATTATTGCCTGTGCAATTGTTCTGTATTGATTATATTGTTGAGTTGATCGGATAAATAGCTTATGGGTGACGTTAGTCATTCGCTGAGTCAATTCCATGTGCTCGTATTCCGTATTTTTGGGAAGCAAGGCATGAAAATCTCATTAAGCAATGTGGCCCCTGCTAGAGATTCTCCTCGATCAAACACTTGTCCCCAACCAAACTCAGGTCGCTGAGCAGTCCAGCTCATTTCTCCATGTGGGGGATGGACCAGGTCCGCTCATTTCCGAAGGCCACAGGCCAAAGACGTTACCTCATTGTGGCCATCGACTACTTTACCAAATAGGTCAAAGCCGAACCCCTGGCCGCAATCACCACGCATCAATCCCAACAATTCTTGTGGAAGCACATTATCTATCGGTTCGGTATCCCGCGCATGCTCATCACGGATAATGAAACTCAATTTGTAGGCAAAAAATTCCGAGAGTTCTGCGAATTCCTCAGCATCCAGCAGCGATTATCATCAATAGCTCATCCCCAATCGAATGGCCAAGCTAAAAACACCAACCGCCAAATTCTTGAAGGCCTCAAAAAAAGATTAGACCAATCTCCTAAAGAATTGTGGGTCAATGAGCTGTCGAGCATCCTATGGTCATACCGAACAACCAAAAGAATCCCTACAGGAGAGTCCACATTCAATCTGACATATGGGACAAAGGTTGTCATCCCACTGGAGGTCGGGCTCCCTTCGCCTAGGATCATGGGCTTCAATGTGGAATCCAACTCGAGTGACCTCAGGGCCAACTTGGACTTGGTCGATGAAATCCGCAAAAGATCCTCCGTCCGACGAGCCATATACCAACAACGACTCGAGAGGATCTACAACAAAAAGGTCCGTCCTGTCGACCTTCAGGAAGGCGACCTTATACTCAGGAAGTGTAATACCCCGTAAATTCTAAATAGTATAATATATATATATATATATATATATATATATGAGGAGAGAGAGGGAAGGAGGGGCCCACGTGCTGTGAATGACAGCAGCATTGGCTGCTGTGTTGGTTGAGAAGGCTGACGTCATATGACGTCAGCGATAGGGACCCGGATCAGATGAAGACAGCGCTCTCTGTCTTTGGTTGAGAGGATGACGTGGCACCTAGGGGCCGTGCACGGGATTAGTAAAGAAGGGGCGATTTGATTAGAATTGTCCCATATCGGGAATACTACTAGATTAATATAATATGAATATAATTTCCTATGATCAAAAGTCACCTAATTGGTTAACCACTTTTTGAGAGGCAGCCTGTGGTGGACATTTGTACTATAAGTATTAATTTGTCTTCTAAAAATAATAAAAATTTTCTGAGTACTGGGGCGGGGCATTACAAATGGTATCAGAGCCGACTTTCGACCCCGAGTGTGGAGATGTATGTCTAGCTAAGGTCAGTAAGCTAATAGAAAATCCAGGCGTGCAGTACGCTAGCAGGATGGCTGAGGTTAGTACGCTTGTAGCAAATCTAGGAGTGCAGTACGCTAGCAAGGATACTCCACTCCACATTGGCTAGAAAGAAGGATCCTGCGCTAGATTGTATACCCTGTACTCAGCGAGGACGCTGATTTCTAAAGGGGGGGATGTATGTAATACCCCGTAATTTCTAAATAGTATAATATATATATATATATATATATATATATATATATATATATATATATATATATATATATATATGAGGAGAGAAAGGGGAGGAGGGGCCCACGTGCTGTGAATGACAGCAGCGTTGGCTACTGTGTTGGTTGAGAAGGCTAATGTCAGATGACGTCAGCAATAGGGAGGGCCCCACCCGGATGAGATGAAGACAACGCTCTCTGTCTTTGGTTGAGAGGATGACGTGGCACCTAGGGGGGGAGTTGCACGGGATTAGTAAATAAGGGGTGATTTGATTAGAATTGTCCCATATCGGGAATACTACTAGATTAATATAATATAAATATAATTTTCTATGATCAAGAGTCACCTAATTGGTTAACCACCTTTTGAGATGCAGCCTATGGCGGGCAGTTGTACTATAAGTATTAATTTGTCTTCTAAAAATAATAAAAATTGTCTGAGTATTGGGGCGGGGCATTATAGGAAGCTTGTTATTTTCGACCCAGCAAAAACGGCAAACTCACCCCGAACTGGGAGGGCACGTATAAGGTCTCCCAAGTGGTACGTATAGGCACGTACCGACTCGAAGACCTGGGGGGCAAGGCAGTCAAGCGACCCTGGAATAGCAAATTCCACGAAAATAGACGTCCGCCATAATTGTAATATGTAACACCCTATAATGTTTTTGGGATTAATAAATGAATTAAAATGATTTTTGGTGATTTAATAAACATTTTTCTGAAAATTATTTTTTTACACGTGCAAAACATATGCAAATATTTTTTTTGGGAAGTTCAAAGTTAGAAATTATTTTGGGGACGCCTAATATTTATTAGTAGGTATTATTTATGAATTTTCTGGAATTTTTTTATATTTATTTGGTATATTTGCAAATATTACAAAAAGATGGGCTTTTGTGCAAAATTACCACTTTGAGTAAAAACTCCAGATTTTTGGTTTTCTGGGCTGAGCATGATGGCTATCCAACTCAGAGGTAAAGATTTTAGTTTTTATTGTAATGTATTTGGTTTATTTCGCAAATTTGCTAAAGAATGGTCTTTTTGCAAAATTGCCACTTAGAGGCAAAAAATACAAGATTTGTTTTTTTGAGTTTCAAAACAGTGCCAGCCAGAACTGGGTATTTGTGTCACGCCCCGCTTCCCAAAAGAAATACGGAATACGGTATGTGACTAAGTCCAACGGATAGTTTTTACCATCCATAAGCTGTACGAATCTACTTGACTCCTCACAACAGTAAATATAACAATATACTCAACCAACATGCATAAAATATTATAAATCAACAGTATTTATTTGCAACAATAATGAATATTTCAAACAAATACAAGATCTGAAACAAAACAATATCCTGAGACTACAAGCCCAAATACAAGTCTCAACATAGTACATGAATAAAATAGTTCAACAAAGCATTAAGCATATTTCTATTGCGTAGCTCAAAACTTTTGCTCACCAACTCCAGTAGGCAAGCGATCACTAAAACCTACTCATGCAGTAATTACAGGAAAATAGGAAGACAGAAAAACATAATGCTCGTTAGATGTAAGTTCCGGGCCGCAAGTAGTACAAGCAGGAAAAGGAAAGGGGAAAATATGAAAAAAGACAGGAAGTACTAATATGGAGAAAAGAAACAAAAGATAGCAGTTTACAGGTAACAGTAAACAGAAGATAAACAGTAAAGAGTATAACAGTAACAGTATAGTAATGGGTCAACTGTAATAGTAACAGGATGTGACAGAAGTAGTTATTCTTATGTCTATTGTTCATTACTATTTAGGTAGCACTTCATGCGTCCCAGATTATACCACATGGTTGCTACATCAAATAGTTTCGTTTTAAGATTTTGCAGTAGAACCTATAGGGCCATATATTCAGACATAACAGTAATAGAAAACAGTGTCATGGATCATGTCCTGATGCATCCAGAGATAAACAGTGGGTACCACACAGTAAAAAGTGGGGAAAACGAGTTCCCTTCTCAATACGCATTTCTATATTGTCCACTACTAGATCTTTTCCCTTAAAAACCCCGGCTTGATTAGTTTACATTATTATTAAACAGGTGTGAAAGAATATAAATAAGGCTGAAGACATGGTAAGAACAAAGGACAAGTCTAAGATGAATAGGAAACACAAACGGGTGACAAAAACAACTCATAACAGTCAAAACAACGAAACTTTCAGTTCTGGACAGCAAGACATTATTGTACCAAATCTGATATTCCCGTTGCTACAAAACTACAAATCTAGATCCGTCAAAAAATACAGAAACTAGACTCTCTGCCGAATCCAACGCATATATACAAGTCACACATCGGCCATAGAAACATGGTTGAAAACATCTTTTAATACAAAAGTTATGTTCAGCCAGAAAATGCAAAATCTTGCTTATAAGCATAAAAAAGGTTTTAAAACATCATAATTAAATCTGAGAAAAATTTGGAAGACTCCCTAGTACATTTAGTATCAACATATAAAATATTATGAAATTATATTATAGATAGTATAGTCAATATAATTGGGAATATAGAGTAATGCAAAAAAACTTTGAATCTGAAAGTTCAGGCACAGCAGTACCAAAACAAAGATAATGAACAAAATAAAATTCGAAATCCAGATCAGTCAAAAGGGAGATAAAATAGGCAAATCAGGCTACAGTTTATATTCATAAAGTTTTCATAAAAAACAAATAGAATCAGGTTGAAAACATAATTCTTTACTGAACAGCATGTAGTTTGGAAATATATCGATTGGTTTCATAAGCATAAAATGAGATACAAAAGTCATTAATTAATTCCACAAAAATTAGGGATTGATCTAGTCATGTCTAAACATACTTCGCAAATTATAGAGTTCAAATTCTACTTTTAATATCAGTTTTAAAATAATATTTCATACAGAAATCATATAGTTCAGAATCTGGAATTTACGATATGACTGCAGTAAAACAGCAATAACTCATGCATCGAAAATTGGAATTCAGATCCGTCGAAAGTTCTGAAAACTAGAAAACAAAACCTACAACTCATGTTCACAAATTTATTTATTTTACTGATGTTAACAGGGTCGAGATTGTTGTACTAAAACAGGGCAGCAGTGAAACAAAAGTTCTTTTATGCATTTTATCAAATAGTTTAATTACAAACGATCCAATCTATGATGACATACAAAGCATGGTATATAGGCAATTCAAATCAGCATGGCATGTGAATAAACACTCTATAATAAGATAGTACATCATACAAACATCCACGAAGCAATCATCTACAACATATGATATGTCACAACAAGCATAAGCATCAAGATGTCCATCTAATCTAATTGTTTTCATGCAACAGGTAACAAATTATGGTGAACTACTCATGATCAAGAGATGAAGGAACGACTCAACTAACAAGATATATGATCAACATGAGAGTGACAACAACGCTTGCAAGACTACTTACGGTATTTAACTTGTATGACAAAATTTACATACAAGCTACTTTCCTGAAAAATGACGACGAAGATGAATAACAGAATAACGGGAACGGATCCCGAATGAAGAACAGAACACGAAAAAGAGACAGCACGAACCAACACCAACACAACACGGCAGTGCACGTGCTCACACGTAAACACACAAGCAGCAGCAAACAGCAAGTGCGGCGACAGTGGCAGCACGACAGCGGAGAGAACAGCGGAGAGAGTAGCTCGATGCTAGGGCGAAGAGACGATGACGGATGGAGGAACGAGTACAACATGCTAGGCAACGGTAGCAGCGACTCAGCAAGGGGACGACGACAGCGATGATGCTGTACAGCAGCATCGAGGGTCGGGGTCTGTGGTCGCTGCGGCTTGGACGGAGGTAGGGCAGTACGGGGATCGGCTAGGAGATCGGGAGAGGGTGTACGGGGACGAGGGTCTGGAGGGTGATGATGGGTTTGCGGGGGCAGGAGCTTCGACGGGAGATGACGGGGATGAGCAGGAGGCTCGAGCAGGGACGGTGTTGGGTGATGTGTGCAGGCGACGGGGTTGAGGGAAGATCGGGAGAGAGAGAGAAGGGTAGGGGTGACGGCTAAGGAGAGAGAGAGAGATTTAGGGTTTGGTAATTAGGGTTAAGGTGTATTTAGGAGGGGTTTATATAGAGTCAAAATGGGTTTAGGTGAACTAGGTAGTATCCAATAAGAAGAAAAGAGTCCAATATTAATCAAATAAGTCCCGAATTAGGTGTAGAAAATAAACAAGGTTAAGAACAAATTTGTAGATCAATCAAATGAAAATATAAAGGCTGAATCAAGTAAAAATGAATTATAAGGAGAACAACAACATACAATTCAGAAGGGACGAAAAAGAGATACAATCGAAAATAAAATAAAATAACCAGGAATTTAATTTTTAAAAAAACAAAAAATACAATAATGAGTCACAATTTGTTTTTGATTTTAAATCCCAATTGATTTGGTTAATCTAATTTCCTAGTATAAAGATTTATATATGTAAATATATATTCTAAAAGGATATTTTACAAAACCTACTCAAAACCTTAATACCCTAATTTCCGGCCTAATATAAAGAGAGCACAACTGTCTCTTTGCTGCACTAAACAAAGGGTTTTCTTTATTATTGATTTCTTAGAGTTTCGAAGCGAGGATCTTGGATTTTCTTGCGAAAGGAAGGACTTTTCTTATTCTCTTTATTGTTTCGGTTGATTCTTCAATAAGGTGAGTGACATATGTTTGTTTTTGTATTGTTCTATGCATGGTGTATGTGATGATTTGTCTATTAGAGAGCATGTTATAGGATTGTATGATGATATATTGAATATATTGATGGATGGGTGATTAAAAGTGGAATTTTTATGAAAGTTATGAATAGAAATTCTATATAGATGATTTGAGATTGTTAAGAACCTAATAGAAGTCATAGGTATGTTGTTTTGTATTATGTTCTTGCTGTTTTGACTACATATAATGAGTTGAATGATGTGAATTGCATAGAAGTGAATAAAAAGTGAAACTTTACTGTGTATGAAAGCATATGACCTGTTCTTGATGTTGGTGAGTAAAAACTTGACTAATACATGTTGTGATCACTTATATTTCATGGGTAAACTGAGGTAAGAGGTTGTGTGTGTGTTTAACAAAATTCAAGAGGGGTTTTGGATTAAAAAAGATCAAGTTTCAATGTTTTGAAAAAGGGGTTGATTTCGGGTCAGATGGGTTTCAGCCGAAAGTTGGTTTTTTGGGGATTTTTGTGATGTTTCGATTGGATCTTGAGTTTTTTGATACTAAGATTGATTGAACAATGTAACACTTATATACAATGGGTTTCTTGATGTTTTACTGATGCTTAAACACACATATATACACTTATTCATATTCATGTTTACTATTATGAAGAATTTCATTTTTAAAAAATGCACTTTTATGAATTTGAAGTGGTTTTGATTTGTTTTATAAACTCCAGTATGTTAGAAAAGTTGTATTTGATCATCTCATGAATTTTGTTTTACAAATTTATGATTTTACAAAGATTAAACGAAGTATCAATAGGAAAAGTGCACAAATTTTAAAGTGAGCTGAGTATCAGCTATCGGTCTACTGCCCCAATTTGAACTGTGGGTGATGGTCGACTGAAAATTCTTAAGTTTTGGAAATTTAGCGTGACAGTCGACTGTCGCGTTTTAAACTAGTCTTGACAGTCGACTGTTAGCTGCTTGGCTGAGTGGTTTTGTGAGTTTTTTTCGTCGTTTTCTTGAACGATTATTTCTTCAAACTTATGGATTATTGATCTACTGTTTTAGATGATATTTTTGCTACAGATTATATTATTTTACAGAGAGTTATATTTTGGTTATAATAGAATTTAAATTGTATTCCTATGACTTTATAAAGTGAAATATATACGGTTTTCGAAGGAATTGATGTTATGTGATTTTCTACGACTTCAAAATATGATCTCAGTTATTTAATGGATTTAATATTTTATTTCAATTATGGAATTGGTTATTGTATTGGATGAATTTGTATTTTTGTTGATTAAAGAAATTTTCTTGATATGAGCATTTTAATGATGGAATTAAGAGTTGTAATGAAAGATTTTGTGTTGATATTCGATTTGTGAATCTCTAGAAGTTGAGTGGGATTCCTATGAACCGGAAGATGAGATTTTGTGGATATTGACCAGTTGGGGTCTTGGGGTTGTTTTGTGGAATTAAGTCCAGCAGGATACACTAATTCTAGAGAGAGAAAAATTGTGTTTTAATAATAATCAACTTAAGGACATGCACTAGTAGAGATGTGATGGAACTTGGGAAACGCAAGTATATGCTCTAGGGTTCTAGTTCAACGGATGCATTCCAGGATTGTGTGTTGTTCTGTCTCGAGAGGACATTTAGTATGTTCATGTGTCGAGGGTCTACAGGCCTATTCACGGAACATACTGGTGCATTCGCGTTAGGGATGGCAACTGGGCCGGGTCAACCGGCGACCCACCCGCGACCTGCCCGTTGAACCCGGCCCGGTTAAGAGATTGGCGGGTTCGGGTCGAACACGTGTACAATAACGGGTCGACCCGGGTCGAAGAAAACGCGAATCCAATCCGTCTAACCCGGCCCGCGAACCCGTTAAAAACAGTCCAACCCGCCGCCAACCCTCGGGGTACGACCCGTTGGACCCGTACGGGTCGAACGTTCAACCCGTTACAGGTCGACCATTGACCCGCGGGTCAGCGGCCCGTTGGCGCACTGTTCAATAGAGCCGTTCTTAACGGCTCTTTTAGCCGTTTTTTGTTTTTTGTTTTTTTTTTGTTTTTTTTTTTTTTTTTTTTTTTTGTTTTTTTTCTTCACATTTTTAGCCTATAAATACCCCCAAAAATCTTCTAAAAAATCACACCTTACTCTCTTACTCTCTCTACTATTATACGTCATTTCTAAGGAATTTTTCAACAATTGTAGTATTCAACAAGCAAGTCCACAACGAGGCATATACACGATCAATTTTCGATCGTATCGAAATCAAAATTCAACATCTTCAACATCTTCAACTCTCTTCAACCCTCGTCAAATCTCCTTCAAGCTCTCCTCAACTCTTCAATTGCGGAATCGGCAAAGCGCTTCTTTCTAGTTCTATTCTATTCTTATTTTCACGGTTTATTTTACGTACGCGTATTCCATGGTGAACGGTATCAAAATTTCATACCTCTCTTGTTATATTTTTTTTTTGTTGTAGTTAAAATTATTGTTGGTTTTTTGATCTTCTCTATCTCAACCCTCTTGTTTTTTAGAATTTTTTTTATAATTCACCGTTCCTACATTGTGTATTTTTTTACATACATTACTACATTACTACATTATGTCTAGATCATGCGGTAGCAGTCGTAGCGGGCAAGATTCTTCCTCCTCTTCCTGTAGGCCACCAATTGTCCCAATTAGTGAGCCCGCCCAAGAGTACCATGATCCTCCTACCCAACAATGGGGTACACACGACGAGGTTGTAGGTGACATATAATTGGAAGAAGAAGAACAACAACAACAACCAACCGAAACCACACAACCCCATAGTAGTAGGAAAAGTAGAGGTGAAACTGGTGATTGGCATAAGTTTTACGATTATATCCCGGACGAACATACTCTGGGTATAGGTTTGAAAGTATGTAAAACATGTGGTAAAACATACAAATTCAAAAGGGGTGACGGTACCGGTACAATTAGTAGGCACATCCAACATAACCATAAAAACCTTCTTGCTGACCTACAAGGCCAACAAAAAATCAACCCTAGGACCGGTCTAGTTGATAGCCAACTTTATGATCCCGATCTTGTTCGTCGGGAAATGGCTCGATTAGTCATTAAGGAAGAGTTACCATTTTCCTATCCCGAGAGTATGGACTTGGAAAATTTTAATCAAACGGCCTTAAACCCTCATTTTAGAAGAATTCCGAGAAATACTTGCAAATCGGATTGTTTTAAAATGTACATCGAAATGAAGCACGCTTTGATTGCAATTTTATGGAGTTTAACATGTAGAGTTAGTTTAACTTCGGATTGTTGGATGGGTGTCAACAATATTCCAACGATGGGAATAACCTGTCATTGGATCGACAATGATTGGATTCTTCAAAAAAGAATCATATCACTTGCGGCGTTGCCGTATCCCCATAGTGGCGCTGAAATAGCAAATCGTATTATAGAAATTTGTTATATTTTTTCATATTTGCGATAAAATTATGTGTATTAGTTTTGATAATGCATCTAATAACAATGTAGTAATTACTACTTTAAAATCCGTATTAAACCCTCCATCTGACAATATTTTTCATGTTAGATGTGCATGTCATATTATAAATTTATGTGTTCAAGATACATTAAAAATAGATCCATATATAGTTAAAATTAGAAATTGTGTACATTTCATTGCATTAAGTCCAAGCATATTACAAGAATGGAAAGCTTGGTGTAGGGTTAGAAATGTACCTTTTAGAAGATTTTCAAAGGATGTTAGACACCGATGGAATTCTACTTTTGATTTATTAAATGTTGTTACCGAATATTAAGTAGTTGTAAATAATTTTGTGTTGCAAAATATATGCAGAATTTTGAAATGACTCCTCCCGATTGGTTTTTTGCCGAATCTTTGTTGAAATTTTTAGAACATTTTAAAACCGCAACTTTAAAATTTTCAAAAACATATGAATCTACTTCTAGTAGCATTTTTATTGAATTAGTTAGCATGATGCAAACATTTAACGAAATTTTAAATGATATCAATGTTGGTGAGATTGTAAAACCTGCATACAAAAATTTTTTGAAATATTATTTTCCTCCTCCTATGTTAATTTGTGTTGCTACCGTTATGGATCTTCGTATCAAATTAGAAGGTACAAAGAGTTTGATAGAAATGTTTTTTGCATTACTTGGGAAAAATATAGAATTAGTAATTGATTGTGCTACTTTTTTAGTTCAGCTTGAATCTACGTTAAATAACTTGTATGATTATTATGATAGACGTTTTGCTTCTAGTAGTTCAACTTCTGTAGTTAGTTCTTTTTCTGGTACTTCTAAAGGTAAGGGTAAAAGTAGAATTAGTGATAGAACATTTAATTTCTTTGAACAAATTCAATCAAAAAAACCTAGGACTAATCAACCAAATGAATTAAATTTGTATAACCAACAAGATTCTGAGGCTTCTACTTCTCCACTAGATATTTTACAATGGTGGAAAGACCATGAACACACTTTTAGTATTCTGTCAATTATGGCTAAGGATTTACTAACTCCTCCTGTCTCTACAGTTGCTTCTGAGAGTGCATTTTCTTCAAGTGGCAGGGTTCTAACTGATTACAGAAATCGCTTGAAGCCCGACTCGTTAGAGATGCTCGTTTGCACAGAAGACTGTCTGAAGGCTGAAAGATAGGACACAAGGGAAAGCACTATCAACGTCCACAAGTGGGAGCAACTCGCCGGAAGAACAACAACAACAATAGCTGCTTTGCTTGTAATAGTAACTCGACCGACACGGTCACACGTTAGGAATTGTATTATATCTTTGCTTGTTATGTTAAATTAGAAAAATTGGAGTCAATTAAAATTGTATATAAGAAATATGTTATTGTATAAAACTTATTTGTGAATTGAATTCTTCATTTCATTAGAAATTGTGAAAATTGTATAACTTAAATTCATATGAATAATATTTCAAAATTTTTTGCCAATTTTGACTCTTTCAATTTTATTATTATTATTACGATTTTTAATGTTTATTAGTATTATTACTTAGGATTAGTATTATTATTATTTTAAGCTTAAAAAAAAAAAACCTACCTATATAAACGGGCCAACCCGCGGGTCAACCCGACCCGACCCGACCCGGGTTGAACACTAAAGGGTTCACGGGTTGGGCGGGCCACCTAAATCAAGTTTGGGCCCGGCCCGGCCCGGCCCGGCTAAGTGGCTAAACCGGCCCGAGCCCGCCCAATATACGTGCCAACCCGGACGGGTTAGGCCCGACCCGGCCCTGTTCGACTCGTTCGCCATCCCTAATTCGCGTGTTGAGGGTCGACGGGCCTATTCACGGGATGTACTAGTGTATCTGCACGTCGAGGGTCTGCGGGCCTATTCGTGGGGTACACGTAGGGGAGGGGGTTCTTCCTGGGGGTCAGAGCTATTCTTACATGATGCTTGCGCGTCGAAGGTTGTTAGGCCTATTCGCGGAGTATTCTGGATCTTGTTTCTATCACCGTAGTAAGATTAGTTGCATGACGAGGAATCTAACCCTATAAAGTGGAGAACGTTAAGAGCTTGCACCGGACCTATGTACTATGGAATGCATAGAATCCGACAAGTATGTATTAAAGAGTCATCATACTGCATTTGTGTTTTCTTAACTTGGTTTTATGCATGTTTGTTTTCTATTTTCCTACACTTGACACTTAGTCTAGTTCACTTGATGTTTTCATGCTTTATTTATTGTTATTTCATTTCCATTCGTTACTATTGTTGGTATGTGTTGATCATGACTTTATTCTTTATGTTTTATTTATATTGCATCTTTTGATGTCACTCACACCGTTATGGCTAACCCCGTAGTTTTGGGGGTTAAGGTTATCTCTAGCCTCATGTTTTACAGGTAGGTACCTATAGCTTGGGATTTAGATGCTTGTGGTAGAATAATGATATGGCTTATGCAATTTGTAAAAGAATGTGTTGTAAAAGAAAGAAATTGTAATTCAAGGTGTTCAATTTTCCGCCGTGCTTTGTAAAGAATTGGAATAATAAAAGTTGAAAAATTTTCTGTGTTTGACTATGTTTACTATTACATTGAGGTAGATGCTGGGAATTGTGCCACATATTTCTAAGATATCAAATTCGGAGCGCTACATAATAGGCACTATGCATCTTTTATGTTGAACCACACTGTAAACTTATACAAAAGCAATGAAATTTCTTTTCAAAACATGTAAACATGTCAAAACTCAACATCGAGCAAGCTAATGGCTCTCACGTCCTTGCCCCTCAGCTTGGACTTCGACCACCTACGAGAGATTTCTCAATCTCTCACATCCTCGCCCCTCGACTTCGACTTCGACCACCTACGAGAGATTTATTAATCTATCACGTCCTTGCCCCTCAGCTTAAACTCCGACCACCTACGAGAGATTTCTCAATCTCTCACATCCTCGCCCCTCGGCTTGGACTTCGACCACCTACGACAGATTTCACATTCTCTCATGTCCTCGCCCCTCGGATTGGACTTCGATCACCTACGAGAGATTCCTCAATCCCCCACGTCCTCGCCCCTCGGCTTGGACTTCTGCCACCTTCGAGGGATTCCTCAATCTCTCATATCCTCGCCCCTCGGCATGGACTTCGATCACCTACGAGAGATTCCTCAATCTCTCACATCCTAGCCTATCGGCTTGGACTTCGACTACCTACGAGGGATTCCTCAATCTTTCACGTCCTCGCCCCTCGGCATGGACTTCGACACCTGCGAGAGATTCCTCAATCTCTCACGTCCTCGCCCCTCGGCTTGGACTTCTGTAGCGCCCCGAATTTTCAATATGATATCTAAGAAATACGTGGCACAATTCCCAGTATCAACTTCAATTAAAATAGTAAACATAGCCAAAAAACACAGATAATTTTTATTTCAAATTTTTATTACATCAATTATTTACAAAATACAGCGGAATACAAAACACCTTGAATTACAAACTTTTCTTTACAACACATCTTTTACAAATTTACACAAGCCATAATATCATTCTAGCACAAGGATCCAAATCCCAAGCTATAAGCACCTACCTGTAAAATATGAGGCTAGAGATAACCCTAACCCCCAAAACTACAGGGGTCATCCATAATGGTGTGGGTGACATAAAAAGAAAACAACATAAATAAAACATAAGGCATAGAGTCATCAATAACATGTATTAACAGCAAGAATAAATGAAACGAGAAGTAACAATAAGTAAAGCATGAAAACATCAAGGAATATAAGATAGTATTAAGTAATACATGAAAACATCAAGTGAATCTAGACTAAGTGTCAAGTGTAGGAAAAACAGGAAAACACACGTATGAAACCAAGTCAAGAAAACACAATGGCTATATGATGACTCTCTAATGCATACTTGTCAGATTTTATGCAGTCCATTGTACATATGTCTGGTGCAAGTCCTTATCGATCTCCACTTTATAGGGTTAAATCCCTCACTATGCAACTAATCATATTACGGTGATGGAAACAAGATCCAGAATACTTCGCGAATAGGCACCACAGCCCTCGACGCGCAATCATCATGTAAGAATAGCTCTAAAACTGGAGAATTACCTCTCAACCGTGTACCCTACGAATAGGCTTGAAAGGCCCTCGATGTGCAGATACACCAGGTACATTTCGTGAATAGACCTGCCGACCCTCGACACGTGAATGCACCCTGCATGCTCCGTGAATAAGCCTGCAGACCCTCGACACGCGAACATACAAATGTCCTCTCGAGACAGGACAACAAACAGTCCTTGAACGCATCTGTTGGACTAAAGAGACCAAGAGCATATACTCACATTTCTCAAGTTCCATCACATCTCCACTAGTGTCTGTCCTTATGTTGGTTATTATTAAAACACAAAAATGCTCATCTCTAGAGTTAGTGTATCCTGTCGGACTTAAATACTCAACAACAAACCCAAGACCCAACTAGTCTAAATCAACAAATCTCATCTGTCGGTTCACAAGAATCCCATTCAACTCATAGAGATATCATCAAGACCAAAACTCACAAATCCATCGTCAAAACGATTTTATGAAGAAACTTCTCCAATCAACAAAAACCCAAATCTTATATAAAATTCAGAATCCAAATAAATAGTAAATCTATTAACTAATTGAAAATCATATTTTTAAGTTGTAGAATATCACAAAACATCAATTCATTTGAAAACACGTATAACTCAAATAAGGTCCAAAAGAATACATTTAAAGTTCCAACATAAATCTCTATAAAACATTTAAATCTGTAGTAAAATATCTTTTAAAATAATATCATATTGAAGGAACTATCATTTGAAGAAACGTCAGAAAACTCAAGAAAACATCAGTTGGAGCTGTAAACAACAGTCGGTCGACTGTCCAGAGCGAAAACCCAACACTTCAAGAAATATAATTCTAAGTAGTAGCAGTCGACTGTAAAAAGTCATCGGTCGACTGTTCCATGCGAAATTTCAAGAAAACAAGAAAACACAATAGCCAGGTAGCGACGGTTGACTGTAAAATTCAACCGGTCGACTGTCGACCTGCAGATTGCAATTTTTAGTTGTGCACATTTTAACCGATACGGAGTTTTACTTTATGAAAACGAATTCTGTAAAAAGCGTATTTCTGATATGTTCAAATAGAACTTATAGGATATACAAAGATCCATAAAAACCAATCAAGATCACTTGAATTAATCAAAATAGCTATTTGTTGATTTTCTTCAAATAAGAAACGAATTTGTGCATATATCAAAAGTAGAGTTTTAAGAATCGATTATATATCGAAATAACTTCGTATTTTGTTCCAACCAAGTCAATACCAAAATAAGCCGAGGCATAGTCAAATTCTTCGAAAACACATAAAGACTCAATTTCTTCAAAAGCAATGAAATATGATCTTTATGTAAAATGTTTGTGCATGTTTATGCACCAAAAGAACTTCACAAATCCATTAGTAAAAATTAACAAAGTTTTCAGATTTAAATCTTGGTATTGGAGAAATCCAAATTCATGTAAAACCTCTCACAAAATCAAAAAAATCCCCAATTTAGTCATATCGCATCAAACCCAATTTGATTTATTACAAATCTAAGACATGATCTCTTAATTCATTAGTCCTTCTCAAACTTTCCCAAACTCAATCACTATTATTGACTCATAAACATACACAAATTTAACATTACCATAACCAAGTTGCATTCATCCAAACTCAATAAAAATCTCATCTTTAATCGATGTATGCATGACATTCACCATACTCAATCAAATCAGCATTAATCCAAAAGAAATAGCCTACTCATGATTTATAATGGGTCATTCAACAAATCTCAAATCATCCACATGCAATTCTACTCATAAATAATTAGGTTTTCATAAAAGATCATATTTTAATTCACCAATTCATCAAATCCATCATATATATTCATTCCCAAACCCTAACATATTTTCTAGTAGATGAAACACCGCATACAACATTCAAAGAACAAAACAACACATATATCACTCACCTTGTTGAAGAAATCGAACGAAGATAAAAAAAAAATAAGAAAAGCCTCTCCTTCGTAAGAAATCCAAGATTTTCTCTTTAGAACTCCAAAAAATAATAATAATAAAATCCATTGTGTTGTGCAGCAAAAGACGGCTGCACTCCACTTTTTAAATAGGCCAGAATATAGGTTTTTAGAGTTTTGAACACATTTGCAAAAATACTCCTTTTAAAATACATATTTACATATATAGATCCATATACTTGGAAACTTGATCAAATCAATTTATTTGAGATTTAAAAACAACAATAACCATCAATAAGTCAGCCGGCACTGTTTGAAAAACCCAGAAAACAAATTTACACTTTTACCCCTCAAAATGATATTTTTGTAAAAATATCATCTTTTATCGAAACTTGTAAAATAAATCAAATTCACAAAAAAAAAGTAAACTTTTTAACCCCGAGTTGACTAGGCATTATACCCAGACCAAAAATCTAAAAATTTGGAGTTTTCACTCCAAATGGTAATTTTGCACAAAAGTCCTTCTTTTTGTAATATATGCAAATAGATCCAATAATTATCGGAAAAATCCAAAAAATTCACAAATAATATCTAATAATAAATAATGATTTTCCAAAAAATATTTTTTGACTTTGAACTTCCCAAGAAAATATTTGTACGTGTTTTGCACGTGTAAAAAGATAAATCTTCAGAAAAATATTTATTAAATCACAAAAAAATTATTTTAATTCATTTATAATTCTTAAAAATAATATTTAAAAATATGGGGTACTACAACTTCGATCACCTACGAGAGATTTCTCAATCTCTCATGTCCTCGCTCCTCGGCTTGGACTTCAACCACCTACGAGAGATTTTTCAATCCCCCACGTCCTCGCCCTCGCCCTTTACCTCGAGCCAGCTACCAGCCTTCGCTCAAGACCTCCAGCTCGGTGTCGACTCACTACTTACCCAAGTTTTAATTTGATTTGCGGCCCTCGCCTCCAGCGAGGACCTCCAAGCTCCATGCGCCAAGTTGATCCCTCTTCCACCTGCCGGTAACCAGGGGTAAAGCAACCTTCATCGCCGCTACCCCTAACTGCCAGAGGGTGGTAGGAGAGCCACTATGTCATAGGAACCCTCCCTCAGTTAAATTTTTTTTTTTCGGAACTCACCTTCAGTAGGTGCCTCGAGCCCCACGCTCCGAGTTGGCCCCCCTTCCACCCCCTGACAGCCAAGGGTAGAATAGCCTTTATCGCCGCTACCCCTAACTATAAGAGGGTGTGAGGAGAGTCACCAGTTGTGAGAACTCTCAGTGAAGTGAGGAACGAGAAATTGTTAGGGGAGGAGTTATATATCCTAAGGTGAGGCGCATTTATGGCATGGAAGTCGAAACATCTATCGGGCACATTTATGACATTGGAAGACAAAATGTCTCCCATTACCTAGTCATTCATAATCGGCTGATGCTCGACATGCATCTCGAGTGAGCGCCTAGCTTACTCGCAAAGCACATAGGGCTCGGCGCACGACCTGATCCTCGAGCTGACCACCTGATCCCTCAGTCTCACATGGGTTTCGCGAGATTTCTCAATTTATCAAGTCCTCGCCCCTCGGCTTGGACTTCAAAAATCTAGGAGAAATTTCTCAATCTCTCATCCTCACCCCTCGGCTCGGACTTCGAAAACCTATCTTGGACTCCGACCACCTACGAGGGAGTTCTCATTCCATCAAGTCCTCGCCCCTCGGCTTGGATTTCGGACACATGCACATGGTAAAAGAACTCATAAAAGGCCAATACAATCATGTATTCTTATTATTAGTTCAACCAACAGAAGTGTATCGATACAATCGGCGAGACTTTGTTACATCACTCGCAATCGAAATAAAGCTCTTACTCCGGGGCCGCAGGGTTGGTACAGACCAGTTCAAGGTCGGCCGAACGAGTCTGCTCCTCTCCGGGATCTCCTGGGACAGGGTATCGGCGATCGCCACCGGACCCTTGGACAGGGTATCGGCGACCCAAACGGCCCAGTCAGAGGGCCCACGATCGGAGCCCCACGTCGCCCAGGACCTCCTGGGGCTCCGAATTGATAGGAGGGAAGCCACCCCTCACAACCTCAGTAACCTTTAGGTTATTTGAGCTTGGGGCCGTCTTAGAAGAGCAACCCGAGTCTTCTGTCTCTTCAGCTCCGGTTGGTAAGGTTCTTCGGAACCCCCCTGGGAAGAGACCTTCCCCTACTTCTCCCTTTCGGCTCGATCGGCCTTCTTCTTCTTCAGCAAGGCCCTCCTCTCAGTGATCTCTGCATCGTCCATATCTGCAAAAGAAAGGGAAGTGCATAAGACGAAGAAAATAACTAGAATAAAAAGGCAACGAAAGACATACTATAATTAATGGGGCTCAGTCCGATCCGAGCTAGATGCCTCTCTGTCACATTCGGCTAACCAATGCTGCTACCCGCACATATCCGGTCGACCTCCACCCACTCTTCTGCCGTTAGATCGGCCTTTCGGGGGCCCTTATGGTTGGGCTTATAAAAGTTTCACTTCATGGTATCACCAGGGTGTCTGACTCCGAACGACAAAGTATTTCCCCTTCCACCACTTTATCGAGTTCGGGTGGCTATGAACGACCTTCTTTCCTTGGTGTGGCAAGATGTAGTAGATCCCTCCGTACTCGCCTGATGAGCTGATGACCTAAACAACTCGGAAGTACTTTAATCTTAGTGGAACCCCCTCTTTTTGCAAAGTAGCATGAAGCACACGAGCTGCTTCCATGAGTTTGGCCCGTATTGCATTAGACTCAACAACCCCCATGACATGACATTCTGGATGAAGGGGTGAATGGGCAGACGCAAGCCCGAGCTGAATGCATCCACAGGAAACATGCAGAAGCACGACGGTAAGTTATCGAGCCCAGGGCTGGGATCAACATCTCGTACTCTGGACCAATGAAGTGATTGGCTCAGATGACCGGAAGATCGTCAGCAGTCAAAACAATTGGCATTTTATCCATTGAGATCTTTGTTCGACCGAGCAAAGACGGTTGCACACCATACCAGACTAATTTCTCGACATCGTCCGGATACATTCTAATTGAGCTCGGCTGCCGAAGGAAGGGAACATCGAGCCTGATTTCTGGAGCCGTATCATCCAGACTATTCGGCTAGATCCACTTCATTTTCTTCCGTCGGACATAAGTGCCCTTCGGGGGGGAAGGCATCACCAAAGGTGCCAAATTGGGATCATCTGCCAAGGGATCGACCTCAACTGCCTTATCTTCCTCCACTCCTTCAACTATCTCGTCCTCCTTCACTCTACCCACCACTTCAACACCCTTCTCCTCCGTGCACACACTTCCTTCTGAGTCGCTCGACTCCACTACAAAAGGTTTTCTGCTGCGGAGCGGCTGGACGTCATAAACCGTCTCCCTTGTCTCCAAAGACGTGGAGTCGGATAGACATGGATCATCGCACCGAACCGATGGAGAGGCTGACGAACCAGACTGAGCCCTCGACATTATGAAATTACTGACCTGTTTAAAGTGCTGGAAAGTTGCCGAAAGGTTCACCGCCGGTTACTGCGCTGTGTTAGAAAGGAAAGCTTGGGGACTTAAAGAGAGAGAGCTAAAGTGAAAAATGAGAAAGGGGGTGGGGGATATATACTAAACCCAGCGAATCCTTGATTTCTGCAAAACCAGCGACTCCTCGATATCTGCAAACATGATGTCAGCATCACACGTGTCACTACAGGAGTGGTCCACGTACAGTGCAACTCCTCTCCAAGTCCAAAATGCTCGAGTATCGGCATACACTTCGAGCTTGCCAACAAAGAAACAAGAATTAGCCATCAGGCTCGACGCTCTACATGTGCCTCGAGCAGGTAGCCAACTTTCTCCCAAAAAGTGCATCTAAGCAAGGCCATCAGGGTTAACACTCGGCAGGTCCCTCGAGCAAGCAACTAACTTTCTCCCAAAAATTACCTCAAAGCAGGGCCATCAGGCTCGACGCTCGGCTTGTGCCTCGAGTAGGCAACAAACTTTCACACACCTTCCTATCAGAAAGCTCCTCGCTCGATGTAATGCCCTGGGCCCCCCAAACAAATTCTAACAACTTCCTACCATAGACTGCCTCACAAAAGGTGTCCGGACTATTTGGTGCCTCTTGATCATAGACAATCCTATATAACCACTCAATTTCTCAAGCTCCCCACCGATGTGGGACTAAGAAAGCCCCACACCACCATGCACGTGCACCATACGTGCAGCACACCATACACATAGCCAAGCCCCCTGACCCCTCCTTGAGCCTCACGGCCAATATGAACACACACAACACCCCTTCACTCATCTCCTCCACGTCACCATACCCACCTGGGCCCCACTGCACAAAGTAGCCACCCGCAACTCATCCCAATCTCATTTTACCATGGCTGAATCCCATGCAACAACCCCATATACCTTCCTATGGGCCAACTACAAACTTCTCATATATATATATATATATATATATATATATATATATATATATATATATATATATATATAGACACACACACACACACTTTTAAGTACGACACACACTTTTAAGTACGAAGTATATATATATATATATATATATATATATATATATATATATATATATATATAGACACACACACACACACACTTTTAAGTACGAAGTATTACACATACCCCCTCTTAAGAACTCAGCGTCCTCGCTGAGCCCGGGACTTGCAACCTGATCCAGGATTCCTTTCTAGCCGATGTGGAGTGGAGTACCCTGATTCTGCTAGCTATACAGCCCTACCAGGGACTCTGGTTATCCACCAGTGTACATCTACTACCTCTATCTCAGACATACCTTTAACCCACTCTTACCCACGATCGGTGTCGAAATTTGGCTTTAATACCATTTGTAAAGCCTCGGGCCCCGCCCAAACAAATTCTAACAACTGCCCACCACAGGCTGCCTCACAAAAGGTGTTCGGACTATCATGTGCCTCTTGACCATAGACAATCCTATATAACCACTCAATTTCCCAATCTCCCCACCACCATGCACGTGCACCATATGTGCAACACACACCACACACAGCCAAGCCCCCTTCCTGGGTCCCACTGCCAGCACGCACACACACAACACCCCTTCACTCCTCTCCTCCACGTCAGCATACCAACCTGGGCCCCACTGCAAAAAGCAACTACCCCCAACTCCTCTCAATCTCATTTAATACCATGGCCAAATCCCATGCAACAACCCCATAGGCCTTCCTATGGGCCAACTACCAACTTCTCATATTATATATATATATATATATATATATATATATATATATATATATATATATATATATACCCCTTCACTCCTCTCCTCCACGTCAGCATACCAACCTGGGCCCCACTACAAAAAGCAACCACCCCCAACTCGTCTCAATCTCATTTAATACCATGGCCAAATCCCATGCAACAACCCCATAAACCTTCATATGGGCCAACTACCAACTTCTCATATTATATATATATATATATATATATATATATATATATATATATATATATATATATATATAGACACACACACACACTCTCTCTCTCTCTCTTAAGTACAGGGTGTTACACTCGAAGCGCTCGGTACCGACCCACAAGCTCAGAGCTCGGCACGTGTTTCGAGCAAACACATAGCTTCCTCTCAGAAAGTGCCTCACTCGAAGGGCTCATTACTGACCCCTAGCTCAGAGCTCGGTACATACCTAGAGCAAGCATGCAACTTCCTCCCAGAAAGTGCCTCATTCGAAGGGCTCGATACCGACCCCTAGCTCGGAGCTCTGTACGTACCTCGAGCAAGCACATAGCTTCCTCTCACAAAATGTCTCGCTCGAAGCGCTCGGCACCGACCCCCAAGCTCAGAGCTTGGCACATGCCTCGAGCAGGCACATAGCTTTCTCTCAGAAAGCACCTCACTCAAAGGGCTCGGTACCGCCCCCCTAGCTTGGAGCTCAGCACGTACTTGGAGTAAGCATGCAGCTTCCTCTCATAAAGCATCTCGCTCGAAGCTCTCGGTACCAACCCCCAAGCTCGGAGCTCGGCACATGCCTCGAGCAGGCACATAACTTCCTCTTAGAAAGTGCCTCATTCGAAGGGCTTGGTACCGAACCCCTTAGCTCAGAGCTCGGCACGTACCTCGAGCAAGCACGTAGCTTCCTCTCACAAAGCACCTCGATCAAAGCGCTCGGTACCGACCCACTAAGCTTGGCTTGGCCCTCACCCAAAACACTTGTTTCGGGAGCTCATTATCTCATCTTCGCAAAACACCCTCCTCCGATCTTCTCACGAGAAGGGACTACTACTTAACGGCTGATGCACACAACCCTTCAGGAGTGGGGGGCTTATGATGTGTGATATGGCTAAAAATAGGGTTAAATCGGACCGTTCAAATCAGGCACGAATCTTAAAGCTCGAGGGTAAAATGATAATTTTACCGTCAAACAGGTCTGAAATGGGAACTGGGCCTTTTTCCAAAGGCCTAATAACCCATAAATGGATCCGTCTTACTGAAGTACGGGTTCCAACCCGCAAGAAGCCCAGTCCAGCTGAATAAGAGAGGATTAGGGTTTATGATTAACCTTGATCAACGGTCCTAATCGCTTCTATCCGTTTACACTGGGAAGTAGGGATTTGATCTCATCCCGAAACTTGGTTCCTAAGGTGGCTATAAATATCCCCCTCCCCCTATTGTTATCAGGTAATCAATCTTTTGCCAATCAAAGCTCTTTCATAATCTTTCTGATTACTGAGAACAGCGTTGAAGGGTGTGTCGCCGAAATCAACCCCGGTGTTTCGCACTTTTTGCAGGTCAACGGCGGGAGAATCTCGATCAAACTCCAGTAAAGTTTTTCAGGTTTGACTATTCAACTTTCCTCGAATCCATAAATCTATCTGTTTGCCCCCACACCGATTTCAGCGATAACAGATTGGAGCCATCTGCGGGAAGCCAAATAGCAGTCCAGCATCTTCCACCGGTCAATACCGCCTCCAGCCATGCCACCAAGAAAAATAAGATCCAAAGGGTCCAACCGTGGACCCACTCCCATTCCTCCTCAACAACAACAACAACCGGGGGCTCCCCTCCAACCCGTCAAGTAACAGGAATAACTCCCTCTTCAACCTGATCCGCCACTGCAGCAGGGGCAGCCTCCTCTCCAAAATCTTCAACTCCAGCAGGCTCCACTCGGGCCCCAAAACGTTGGTATAGGGACCTCTCGTCCTAATCCTCAGAAGCAACCTCTCCACCGCGACCATATCTCCGTACATAACCCTTCTACCGACTCCATGGCATCCCATAACCCTCGACCTTCAGAAGACCTCCGCAACATCATAATCAACTGGCAAAAAAAGGAAGATCTTTGCCACCATTTGGATGAAAGGCGGGCCCGAGAGGGAGCCTCCTGCTCAGAACGTCCAAATATGCGATCTCCTCGCCGCTGCGACCACAGGAGGTCCCCTCTTCATAGGAGGCGGAGGGAGTCCCCGGAGTACCATCGAAGAAGGCACCATTCTCTTGCAGGTCAACAGTCCCCGAGGGACCAGAACGGACCTATCACCCGAGCAGAATTCCAAGAGTTCCAGGCAATGATCTTGCAGGCCCTCAATATCCTGCCAAACAACAATAATGTTCAGAGGATCCCCACTCCTGAGGCAGTTCAAATTCCTTGCCATCAGTCCCTAAGTCCTCTTCAAGCTCCGAGCCACCACCATCACATCCCTAGTCCTCACCAGTCTCCGAGCTACCGTTGCCGTAGCCCACGCTCCCCTTCGTACGAAGACGAGTCCAGAGGCTCACCAGGATACCGTCAAAGGGATGATGCTATCTACTGCCGTCTCCACGAGATGGAGAGGGCGCCTCGGTCAACTTGATAGGGACGAGGAGCTAAGAGGTAGGAATCTCCGTCCAAGCAGACCTCCGTTCTCCCGAACCATCATGGAGGCCCCCGTTCCAACAAATTTCAAGCCCCCACAGTTCGAGACATACACTGGGGAATCAGACCCTATGGATCACATCGAGAGTTTCAAAACTCTCATGATGATCCATCAAGCCTCCGATGCCCTCTGATGCAAAACCTTTCCGGCCACTCTCAAAGGCCCGGCTCGGGAATGGTACTCCTGCCTCGCCCGTCCTTTATATTCTCTTTTGAACAGTTTGAGACCCACTTCATAACCCATTTCATGAGCAGCTGCCGCTCCAAAAAATCAAGTATTTCACTACTCTTCCTCAATCAGAAGAAGGGCGAAAAACTAAGAGACTATGTCAAGAAGTTTACCACGGAGGCAGGTCCATTGCCTTTCTCGACCAATCGGTTACTGCAGCCACCTTCCAGTCCAATGTCCTCAACTCGAACCTCCGGTCCTCCCTAATCAAAAAGCCCCCGCGAGACTTCTCCGACCTTCTTCTCAAAAGTGAGAAGTACATCCGGGCGGAGGAAGCTGAACATCGCCCCACATTCGAGGGATCCTCTTCTGGAAATAAGAGGAAGGCTGCTGAAGACGAAGGAGCTAAAAAGCTCCAGAAGGACAATGGGGGTGAGCATCATCCACCTCCCAGATTTGAAAAGTTTATCTCTCTCAACGCTAATGTTTCAACCATTCTAATGGAGGTAGAGAAAGAAAGGATCCTTCCTCCTGCCCCAAAGATGAATACTCCTGCGAAGAAGAGGGATAAGGAGAAGTGGTGCCGCTATCATCGAGACCACGGTCACGACACCAATGACTGTCTGGCTCTGAAGAATAAAATCGAAGCCTTCATTCAGAGGGGGCAGCTGGCCAAGTTTATAAGGAAGGACCGGGTCGATCCTCCTCCACCCCCCAGGGGGCTAAGAAGCGGCCCGAGAGGCGTGACGAGACTCCCGAATTCGAGGAAGAATGCATCTTGCACCTCATCCACGGAGGTCCAATGGGAGGAACCTCTAACTCATCTCAAAAGGCTTTCATCAGGGAAGTCAATTTGGTGCACAGTCTACCCCCTCCCAAAGGTCTTGAAGTCCTGATTACTTTCTCGGATGAAGATCTAGAGGGTGTCCGAACCCCCACTATGATGCACCAGTGATTAACCTCCACATGGTGTTGTGAAATCTAGATGATCTAAATAAGTAGATAAACTAGACACAAATTAAAACCTCGCAAGTGTACGAATTGTTTATAGAAGCGTAGTGAAAAGCAAGGGTCGATCCCACAGAGATTGTAGAAATTAACTTACTAATCAATAGAAAATGTGAGAATGATAAAGAGTTGTTCTAAAGGTCTAAAAGAAATGAAAAGATTAAGATATACTGAATCACAAATATTTATTAAGTAGTTGGGTTTAGATCTCCACCAATAGTCAATAATGCTAAGTCACCTTCTGAACTTTTTCTTATTACTCATGTTTGTTCCCTTCAAGGGCATGGTATCTACTCCTTAAAGTACTGTTTCCCTAAGCCAAGAATTAGGCATGGTATCTACTAAGTTGCACTTAAAGAAAACATAAGAACAGTGGAAACGAACAAACACTCAAGGTTCTAGAAATTGGTATCAAATCTAGATCCCTTAAGTTGATTAAACCAAGAACCCCTAAGGATTCCCTTGTTACACGTCATGAACACGAGATACAGGTCGTCTCAATATGCTCATATAACAGATTCAGATAGATGGTAATGCAAACTTGATAGTCTCAAGTTCTGTATGTCAGTCGACTGGCTGTCACCTCAGTCGACTGCTCTCAGAACTTGAGAACAAGTTTGATTATCATAAATCTATATCAATTCAATCAGATTCAATCAATAAGTAAATTAGAAGGATTCAGAAGAATATAGCACTACATAACTACGGCTTCAATCTACCCAACTATGAAATTAGTTCCACATAATAATACTTTTATTGATCAACAAGTTCGAATACATGGTTAACATAAAAGAATTAGAAAAAGAAGGAATAAACTGATGTAGTTCGGCTAGATGACTCGGCTGGCTGTCACACAGTCGATCGCCGTTCCTTTCCTTAAGCTTGCTCACCTCTCTTCTTCTTCGATGCTGATAAAGTGCTCTTGTTGATGACTCTGGAACTCTGTGATTCGGTGATTCAGGATGCGTGAAAAAAGTCTTCCGAATAATGCTTCTTGGTTGGTATTTATAGAACACGGCTAGAGAATTAGGGTTTGCACTTTTCTTTTTATAGAAAAGTCCTTTTCTTTTATTTATTTCCTCCCTCGTTGCTCTGCGTATTATTTCTTTCTCTTTTCTTCTATTCTTCCTTTTCTGTTCTGATTTGGATTAGATTTGGACGAATCTTCAAATATCTTATCTTTCGACTCTGCCTCCTACCAGTCGACTTGTCAGCGAACCAGTCGACTGTTCCGAGACTTCTGAAGATTTCATAATTGGTCACACAAGTCGACTGTTCTGTGGAGTAAGTCGACTGCACCGAGCGGCTGTGGAAAATCAACTTCTCTGGCCAGTCGCCTGCTGTAATGGACCAGTCGACCGATGATCTGCAGTTTCCTGTGTATCATCCTTAAAATCCTGAATCTGCTTCGTTTCTCCGTTTTAGGATGTTTCCTATGGAAAAGAGAAAATAAGAATTAAATACCACATATAGAGCTTTTAAATGTCTAATTGCATTAAGATTATTGCTCTAAAATGTGAATAATATTGTGTTCATCAAATACCCCCAAACTTAGATTTTGCTTGTCCTCAAGCAAAAAGTGAGCTTATGAACAAGGGGAAAATAATAGTACTCTCAACCAAGAACTTTTATTATGTGAGCATCAGCATATCAAACTATAAACAATTTCAGATAAAGTAAATTTAAACATACCCACTTTCTCTAGTGTAATTGTTTATTCATAACTCCAAACTCAATCATACTTGTCATGCAATTAATTTTAATTATAGTATGGGCCTACTTAATCTGTGATTATCCCTTTTCTCCACTACAAACCGAGTAGCAAACTAGAGGTTTTTTTGTTTTTTTTAAGTCTCTTCTCTAAAGTTGTCACTTGCCTTTTTACGCGAATGCAAAACATTTGTGATGAATCCACCCGGTTACTCAGCAAGTCACAAACTTTAAAGTGCTTTGCATACTCATATTTCAAGTTATCGTTTGACGTTAAGGTAAACATTGGTGATGAATACCCCTAGTTACTAAGCACCCAAAACATTGGAGTAGATTGACTTTATTCAAATATATATATATATTTTATCACTCTATTTACTTAAACTCAATTTAGGACTAGATCTAAAGGGAATAATCACCAGAAAAAGTATCATATTTGTTTATTATGTATAATCGCATGACTCATATAATTTTGTAAGGCATTATGAAACTCAACAATCCTAAAGTAAATAAGTATCCTTACTATTACTTTATAAGAAATTGTTTATCCTAAAAAAAAAATTTCAAGACTCCAAATATAACTACCTAATACCCCCAAAACTTAGATGGAACATTGTCCTCAATGTTCGCGCAAAGCTTAAAATATAGGCATGTGTTACCATCTAGTAAGAAGGAGAGACTAAAAAATAAAAAGATAAATTACGAAAAGAAAATGAAAGGAAAGTGTAAATACTCCCCTGAAATTTTGGGTTGCCTCCCAATAAGCGCTGTGTTTTCTGTCTTCAGCTAGACTTGATGAGGTCATGCAGTGTATTGAATGGTTTGAAGATTCACATCTTCCTCTTGCGGTTCTATGCCCATCTTTATATATGGCTTCGCCCTATGCCCATTCACTTTAAATGTTTGATTCCTCTCTTTGCTATGACCTCCAATGCACCATGTGGAAAGACTTTTGTAACAATGTATGGCCCATACCATCTTGACATAAGCTTGCCTGGAAAAAGTCTCAATCTTGAGTTGTATATCAATACCTTCTGTCCTTCATGAAACTCCTTTCGTGCTAGCTGTTTGTCATGGTACAACTTGGTTATTTCCTTGTACAACTTTGTATTTTCATATGCGTCGTGCCTCAACTCTTCAAGCTCATTTAGTTGCAATCTTCTTTTGTCACCTACTTGTTTCATATCAAAATTGAACCTTTTAATGGCCCAATAAGCTTTGTAGTCCAACTCCACTGGTAGATGACAAGCTTTTCCAAAAACCAAACGGTATGGTGACATGCCGATGGGTGTTTTGTAAGCTGTTCGGTAAGCCCATAATGCATCATTCAAGCGCAGCGACCAATCCTTCCTCCTTGTGTTGACTGTCTTTTCCAAAATGCTCTTGATTTCTCTGTTGCTAATCTCCACCTGCCCACTAGTTTGAGGGTGATATGGGGTGCCCACTCTATGTGTGATACCATATTTCTTCATCAAAGAAGCAAATGGAAAGTTATTGAAGTGGCTCCCTCCATCACTAATTATTGCCCGTGGTGTACCAAACCTAGTGAAAATGTTCTCCTGCAAAAACTTGACAACAACTTTGTGATCATTAGTTTTTGAGGGGACAGCCTCGACCCATTTAGACACATAATCCACACCCACAAGAATATATAAATAACCAAATGAGTTAGGAAAGGGACCCATGAAGTCTATTCCCCAAACGTCAAACAGCTCGATTACTTGGATGTTTTGCAGTGGCATCTGATTTCGAGAAGAAATGTTGCCTGTCCTTTGGCATTTGTCACAAGTCCTGCAAAAAGAAAAAGCATCTTTAAATACTTTAGGCCAATAAAATCTAGATTGTAATACCTTGAGTGCAGTTCTTTTTGGTCCAAAATGTCCTCCACATGCATATTGGTGGCAATGTTGTAGAATACTCATTTGCTCTTCTTCTGCCACACATCTTCTTATAATTTGATCAGGGCAAAATTTGAACAAATAAGGATCATCCCAATAATAGTGCTTGCACATAGCCACCAGCCTCTTTCTTTCTTGACTTGTCATACCTGGAGGGAAAACATGAGCAGTGAGATAATTTACAATATCTGCAAACCATGGAAAATATGAGCAGTGAGATACCAGTCGACTGGTCCTGTTACCAGTCGACTGTCCCGGTGATATGTTTATTTCAAATAGGTGTTCATCCGAGAAATTTTCATTAAGTGGGAGAATTCTTTCTTCCTCATTCAGTAGTCTGGACATGTGATCTGCCACAACATTGTCACTTCCTTTCTTGTCTCTAATCTCAAGATCGAATTCTTGAAGCAACAGCACCCATCTGATCAGCCTAGGCTTAGCATCCTTTTTAGCAAACAAATATCTCAAAGCAGCATGGTCAGTGAAAACAATAACTTTAGAACCAATTAAATATGATATAAACTTCTCTACAGCAAAAATTACAGCTAACATTTCTTTTTCAGTAGTGGAATAATTAAGCTGTGCATCATTTAAAGTTCGAGAAGCATAGTAAATAACATTGGGTGTCTTATTGATTCTTTGACCTAAAACTGCCCCTAAAGTATAATCACTTGCATCACACATAAGCTCGAAGGGGTGGTTCCAATCTGGTGCCATGACAATAGGTGCAGAAATGAGAAGATTTTTTAATGTAATAAAAGCATTTGTGCACTCTTCTGTCCATGCAAACTCAACATCCTTAGTCAACAAGTCACAAAGGGATTTGGAGATTTTTGAGAAATCTTTTATAAATCTTCCATAGAACCCTGCATGTCCAAGAAAACTCCTAACATCCTTGACTGTAGTGGGAGGGGGTAGTTTTGATATTATATCGATTTTCGCTTTGTCTACCTCTATACCTCTTTTTGACACCACATGTCCTAAGACAATACCTTGTTGTACCATAAAATGGCACTTTTTCCAATTCAGCACTAAATTGCATTCTTCACATCTTTTAAGCACAAGCTGCAAATGGTTAAGGCATTCATCAAAACAAGATCCAAAAACGCTAAAATCATCCATAAATACCTCGATGAACCTTTCCACCATGTCTGAAAATATACTCATCATGCACCTCTGAAATGTAGCTGGTGCGTTGCACAATCCAAAGGGCATCCTCCTGTATGCAAAAGTACCAAAAGGACATGTAAAAGTGGTTTTTTCTTGATCTTCTGGAGCAATAGCAATTTGATTATAGCCACTATAGCCATCTAAAAAGCAATAATGACTATATCCTGCTAATCTTTCTAACATTTGATCAATAAAAGGAAGAGGGAAGTGATCTTTCCTGGTTTCGTTATTCAGCTTCCTGTAGTCTATGCATACCCTCCATCCTGTAGTCATTCTCGTAGGGATAAGCTCATTCTCTTCATTCTTCACCACTGTGACTCCACTTTTCTTAGGCACTACATGTATAGGACTTACCCACTTGCTATCTGAGATTAGGTAAATGATTCCAACATCTAGTAGCTTCAAAATCTCTGCTCTTACCACTTCCTTTATGTTTGGATTAAGCCTTCTCTGTGCTTCCCTGCTTGGTTTTGCGTTGTCTTCAAGAAGTATTCTATGCATGCATTTGGATGGACTTATTCCCTTGATATCTGCAATGGTCCATCCTATTGCACCTTTGTGTTCTCGTAGTACTCTCAGCAACTTATCTTCTTCCCGTGCACTCAGGTTCGCAGCAATTATCACAGGTAGCGTTTGGTTCTCGCCCAAGTATGCATGCTTCAAATGGTCGGGCAGCTGCTTAAGCTCTTCGTCTGGAAGTCTCGGTGCAGTCGACTGGTTCTGTCCACTAGTCGACTTGTCTGCAGAAACAAAAATGTCATCAGTCACCAATTTGTCAAATACAGGTGCAAAGTTACCTGAGTATGACTTTGGAGTATTAAGGTGATGTACTGTCTCTGCAATCCCCCAGTCATCGTATTCCTGTTCAACATTAGATAAAGTTAGAGATTGTGTAATTGTGGCTTGTAGTGGTTCGACGCTATGTACCTGAAATGTTTGATCAACAATCTTCTGAACCACATCAATATTATAGCATTCATGATCATCATGTGGTAATTTAAGCGTATCAAACATTTTAAACTCAACTTTTTCTCAGTTTATCTTCATACTTATAGTACCCTTTTTAACACAAATTTTTATATCAGCTGTACTCATAAAGGGCCTACCTAGGATGATTGGTAGAGAAGATGGCATTGAAGAGTCCTCCATGTCTAACACAACAAAATCAGCAGGCAAAATGAAATCGTTTACCTGAACTAGGACATCTTCCAAAATACCTCTAGGTCTTTTGATACTGCGATCCGCCAACTGCAACGTGATGGATGTTGGTTGGAGTTCCCCCAATCCTAGCTTTTCATAAACAGTGTATGGGAGGAGGTTGATGCTTGCCCCCAAGTCTAGTAGTGCTTTCTCAAAGAAGTGCTCACCTATCCTGCAAGGAATGGTAAAACTACCTGGGTCCTTCAATTTAGGAGGTAGTTTTCTTAATAATACAGCACTCACTTCCTCTGTCAACGCCACATCCTCCCTAACCTGAAATGTTCTTTTGTGAGTACAACAGTCCTTCAAAAATTTGGCATAAGAAGGAATTTGTTTAATAGCATCAAGTAAGGAGATATTAATTTCTACCTTTCTGAGAGTTTCAAAGATGTCAAATAAATGTTGTTCTTTCTTTTGCTTGACTAACCTTTGAGGGAATGGTGGCACAACTGTTCTTTCTTTTTCACTTACCTTGTTGGAACCCAAAACTTTTGATGGTTGTGTTTCTGCTTCTTCTGTGTGTGTTCCAACTTTGTTGTCAATTAATTTACCATTTCTTAATGTTGTTACTGATTTGAGCTGTTCTTGGCCTCCAGGGTTTGGTATAGTTTGTGATGGGAGTTCACCTGCTTTTCGTTCGCTTAATTCTTTCGCAATTTGACCAATTTGCGTTTCCAACTTCTGAATTGCTTGCCCTTGTTGGCTGCTTGTTTGATGTTGTTGTTGGAGCAATTGAAGAACGGTGGATTCAAAATCCAACTTCTTCTGTTCTTGAACTAGCCTATCAAACCCACTTCCCATTTGGAAGTTCCGTGCATGTCCTTATGTGAATTGAGTCCCTTGATTATTCTGATTATTGCTCCAGGAGAAGTTTGGATGGTTCCTCCACCCTGGGTTGTATGTGTTTGAGAAGGGATTGTTCTTTTGTGGAAACACTCCTCGACCTACATAGTTTGCATGCTCCTGATCTGTGAAAGAAGACATGGGACATGTATCAGTGGTATGATCTACATGAGAACAAATTGCACAAATTTCGTTTGTTTGATTTTTAACTCCACCCATCATCGACATTGCATTAACAAGCATATCAATTTTCTTATTCATGTTTACCATTTCTAATTGAATGTTATTGCTATTAGAAATTTCGTAAACTCCCTGTTTTTTGGAAGGGCCCCTCCTTGTTGAGAATTGTTGTGAATTTTCGCTGAGTTCTTCAAATAGTTCAATGGCCTCTTCACCGCTTTTCCTCATTAAGATCCCGTTGCAAGCTGAATCCACTATTGCCTTGTTAGTATCATTTAAACCTTCATAAAAAGCTTGTACCTGATCATCTTTAGGCATGTTGTGCGTAGGACACTTGAGAAGTTTGTTCTTGAAATCCTTCCATGCTTCGAAAAATAAGTCTCCATCCCTTTGTTGGAAGAGTTGAATCTCCCTTTTCAGTTGTTTGGTCTTTTGGGCTGGAAAGAATTCTTTCAAGAATTTTGTCGCCAATTGCTCCCATGAGTTTATTGATCCTGGTTCCAAAGAATTATACCATAGTTTAGCGTTAAGTTTTAAGGAAAAAGGAAACAAGATTAACCTGATTTGTTCAGGGGTAAGCCCTTGGACGCTTTGTGTCCTGCAAAGATCGAAGAAATCTTGTAGATGGAGATGAGGCTCTTCATCTGGCTTGCCACTAAAGTGGGGAACCATGCTAAGTAATTGAGGAGATAGATGCATGTTTCCTATGGCATTAGGCTGATACGCAATGCAGGAAGGTTGCTCGATATTCTTAGGCGTGAACTTGTCCTGCATTGGCACTCGATTTGGCATTTCCTCACCCATTGCTGTATGTGAACTGGGTCTCTGAGCAGTCGACTGGTTCGTAGCGACAGTCGACTGATTTGCTACAACCAGCTTACCTAGTCTGTGCAAAGTGCGTTCTGTTTCTGCGTCAATAGGTAGTAGTTCTGGACGAAGTGATCTCCTTCCGTGCATCCACCAAAATCCTGTAACCCTAAAGAAAAATACTTATTAATAAAATTAAAAGAAAGAAAATAAAAACTTTCTACTGATCTGTAAGTTAAAATACTAGACAATCCCCGGCAACGGCGCCAAAAACTTGTTGTGAAATCTAGATGATCTAAATAAGTAAATAAACTAGACACAAATTAAAACCTCGCAAGTGTACGAATCGTTTATAGAAGCGTAGTGAAAAGCAAGGGTCGATCCCACAGAGATTGTAGAAATTAACTTACTAATCAATAGAAAATGTGAGAATGATAAAGAGTTGTTCTAAAGGTCTAAAAGAAATGAAAAGATTAAGATATACTGAATCACAAATATTTATTAAGTAGTTGGGTTATTATTTATTAAGTAGTTGGGTTTAGATCTCCACCAATAGTCAATAATGCTAAGTCACCTTCTGAACTTCTTCTTATTACTCATGTTTGTTCCCTTCAAGGGCATGGTATCTACTCCTTAAAGTACTGTTTCCCTAAGCCAAGAATTAGGCATGGTATCTACTAAGTTGCACTTAAAGAAAACATAAGAACAGTGGAAACGAACAAACACTCAAGGTTCTAGAAATTGGTATCAAATCTAGATCCCTTAAGTTGATTAAACTAAGAACCCCTAAGGATTCCCTTGTTACACGTCATGAACACGAGATACAGGTCGTCTCAATATGCTCATATAACAGATTCAGATAGATGGTAATGCAAACTTGATAGTCTCAAGTTCTGTATGTCAGTCGACTGGCTGTCACCTCAGTCGACTGCTCTCAGAACTTGAGAACAAGTTTGATTATCATAAATCTATATCAATTCAATCAGATTCAATCAATAAGTAAATTAGAAGGATTCAGAAGAATATAGCACTACATAACTACGGCTTCAATCTACCCAACTATGAAATTAGTTCCACATAATAATACTTTTATTGATCAACAAGTTCGAATACATGGTTAACATAAAAGAATTAGAAAAAGAAGGAATAAACTGATGTAGTTCGGCTAGATGACTCGGCTGGCTGTCACACAGTCGATCGCCGTTCCTTTCCTTAAGCTTGCTCTCCTCTCTTCTTCTTCGATGCTGATAAAGTGCTCTTGTTGATGACTCTGGAACTCTGTGATTCGGTGATTCAGGATGCGTGAAAAAAGTCTTCCGAATAATGCTTCTTGGTTGGTATTTATAGAACACGGCTAGAGAATTAGGGTTTGCACTTTTCTTTTTATAGAAAAGTCCTTTTCTTTTATTTATTTCCTCCCTCGTTGCTCTACGTATTATTTCTTTCTCTTTTCTTCTATTCTTCCTTTTCTGTTCTGATTTGGATTAGATTTGGACGAATCTTCAAATATCTTATCTTTCGACTCTGCCTCCTACCAGTCGACTTGTCAGCGAACCAGTCGACTGTTCCGAGACTTCTGAAGATTTCATAATTGGTCACACAAGTCGACTGTTCTGTGGAGTAAGTCGACTACACCGAGCGGCTGTGGAAAATCAACTTCTCTGGCCAGTCGCCTGTTGTAATGGACCAGTCGACCGATGATCTGCAGTTTCCTGTGTATCATCCTTAAAATCCTGAATCTGCTTCGTTTCTCCGTTTTAGGCTGTTTCCTATGGAAAAGAGAAAATAAGAATTAAATACCACATATAGAGCTTTTAAATATCTAATTGCATTAAGATTATTGCTCTAAAATGTGAATAATATTGTGTTCATCACATGGCTAACTTCAAAGTAGAAAGGATTCTAGTGGATAATGGCAATTCTGTCAACATCCTCTTCCTAGTGGCCTTCTGAGGGCTCAAATTATCGCAGGACAGGCTCAAGCCCGCTGGCTATACTCTCCATGGGTTCACGGGAGTGCCAGTGATGATCGAAGGTGTTATAACCCTCGACGTAACCACTGGCAAAACTCCTACTACCCGAACGGAGCCAATGGACTTCATGGTTGTCGACGTCCCAGCCGCTTACAATGTGATCCTAGGTCGACCTGGCCTAGTAGCTTTAGAAGCGGTCCCATCAGCTTATCATCTAAAAATGAAGTTCCCCACCACAACAGGCATAGGGGAAGTAGGGGGAAGTCAGGAGATGGCCAGCAAATGCTATATGACCTCGACCGGAGGACCCGTCCTTTCCATCGAGACCCTTGAAATTCCCCAGGGGAACACCCAGCCTATTTCAGAACCGATAGACGAGCTGGAGTAAGCGCTCTTCTCAGAGCAAAATCCGACCCGCAAATTCTTCATCAGCAAAACCCTTCCCTCTGCACTCTATTTTGATATAGTCCAATGCGTAAAGAAGAACCGTGACCTCTTCGCGTGGACAGTCGCTGACATGCCAGGGATTTCCGAAGAGCTCATTGTCCACCATCTAAGTGTCACTCCGGGGTCCAAACCGGTCCAGCAGAAGAGGCGTAAATTTGCCCCTGAGCGCCAGCAGGCCATAAAGGAAGAAGTGGAGAAGCTCCTCAAAGCCCGGTTCATACAAGAACTCAACTATCTCGAGTGGCTCTCTAACGTTGTTATGGTCAAAAAGGCCGATGGAAGTTGGAGGATTTGCATCGACTTCACAGATTTGAACAAGGCATGCCCCAAGGATCCTTTCCCACTCCCCAGCATCGACACCTTGATCGACGCCACTTCGGACCATGAGCTTTTGAGCTTCATGGATGCCTTCTCTGGATACAACCAAATTCGAATGTTCCCCCCAGATATCCCGAAGACATCCTTCGTCACAGATCAAGGTCTCTACTGCTATAGAGTAATGCCATTCGGGCTAAAAAATGTTGGTGCCACCTACCAATGCCTCGTCAATAAGGTCTTCAAGAATCTGATCGGGCAGAACATGGAGGTTTACGTTGATGATATGCTAGTAAAAAGCGTCCATGGGTTCGACCATGTCGCCGACCTCCAAGAAGCCTTCGACGTATTGAGGAAGCATAACATGAGACTAAACCCAAATAAGTGTGCATTCGGGGTCTCATCTGGTTAATTTCTGGGCTTTATGGTTATTCAAAGGGGGATTGAAGCCAACCCTGAGAAGATAAAAGCCATACTCAATATGGCTCCTCCTATAAGTGTGAAAGAAGTACAAAAGCTTACAGGACGCCTTGTGGCTATAGGCTGCTTCCTCTCCAAGTCCGGGAAAAAGTATCTCCCTTTCTTCAAAGCCCTTAGGGGGGCTATGGGCTTCGCGTGGGGCCAGCAGCAGCAAGAGTTGTTCGACCAACTCAAAGCCTACTTGGTCAAACCCTCACTCCTCAGTAAGCCTACTCCCGGGAAAACCATCTACCTCTACCTCGCTACCTCCGAACAAACCCTCAACGTTGTCCTAGTGAGGGAAGAAGACAAGGCACATATGCCTATCTACTATGTGAGCAAGGTCCTTAGAGACGCTGAGCTCTGCTATCCGAGATTGGAAAAGATAGCCTACGCCTTGGTTATGGCAGTCAGGAAGCTTCGTCCCTATTTTCAATCCCATTCGGTGGTCGTCCTTACTGACCAGCCGCTCAAGCAGGTCTTGTATAAGCCCGAGACCTCCGGACGTCTAATGAAGTGGTCAATCGAGCTAAGTCAATACGACATATCTTATCAGCCTCGGACTGCTATCAAGGCTCAAGTACTAGCCAAGTTTATAGTGAAAAGCACGATCCCGGAAGTAAGTCAAGCGGCAAATGGGCCACCCATCTGGACGGTGTATGTAGATGGGTCTTCTTGCGCTGAAGGAAGCGGAGCCGGAGTTATTCTGGCAGGCCCAGATGACTTCGTTCTCCAATACTCCCTCCATATCAATTTCAGAGCTTCCAACAACGAAGCTGAGTACGAAGCCCGAATAGCAGGTCTGGACATGGCTCGCAAGGCAAGAGCGCAGCGCGTCTGGATATTCAGTGACTCTCAGCTCGTGGTGAATCAAGTCTTAGGAGAATACGAGGCGCGAGACGACCGGATGGCCAAGTACCTAGCCAAGGTCCAAAGTCTCATGGCTTCGTTCGAAGAGGCATAACTCCAGCGGATCCCTAGAGAGGAGAACGCCCAAGCAGATGCCCTCTCAAAACTAGCCTCCTCCTCCCTCTAAGGTCTCGAGCAGACCGTCCTGATCGAAATTCTACTAAGGCCCAGCATCAAAGAAGAAGCCCCCGACTCGATGGAGTCACTACCTGTCTAACTCAGGGATAACTGGATGAAGCCTTTGATTGAGTTCCTTAGAGACGGGAACCTTCCCCAAGATCCTAAAGAAGCTCGCCGAATCCGAATGAGAGCAGAGTGGTACACCCTCATTGAAGGAGTCTTGTACAAACGCTCCTATACCCAAGCAGATGGCCGACCCTACTTGAGGTGTCTCTCTCCAGAAGAAGCCATGTATGCCTTGAAAGAACTTCACGAAAGGGATAGGCGGAGCTCATTCGGGATCAAGGTCCCTCGCCAGAAAAGTCTTGAACTACTGGTACTTCTGGCCTACTCTCCTTCGAGACGCAGAACAACATGTCCGGCAATGCAGCCCCTGTCAGCAGTTCTCCAATATCCGCCGCCTACCACAAGCCCAACTCACATCTCTCTCGAGTCCAATTCCCTTTACAATGTGGGGATGGACCTACTAGGATCGTTCCCACCAGCTCCAGGCCAGCTCAAGTTCCTAGTCGTGGCAATCGACTATTTCTCAAAATGGATCGAGGCCGAACCACTAGCAACCATTACTGAGAACAAGGTGCAACAATTTTTCTAGAAAAATGTGATCTGTAGGTTCGGCATACCTCGAGTCCTGGTGATCGATAACGGAACGCAATTTGCGGGGGCAGCATTTCGCTTCTCATGTGAAGACCTCGGCATTCAGCAGCGCTTCTCCTCCGTCTTCCATCCTCAGTCCAATGGCTAAGTAGAAAATGCCAACAGACAAATTCCTTTCAGGCATCAAGAAGCGACTAAACAGGTCAGCTAAAGGATTATAGGCAGAACAACTTCCTAACGTATTGTGGAACTACCGCACTACAAAAAGGACTCCCATAGGAGAGTCGCCCTTCAACCTCACCTACGGTTCCGAGGTCGTAATCCCCTTAGAAGTTGATTTGCCATCCCCCCGTCTAGTTGCATATAATGAAGAGCATAACGCCAAGGAGCTCCGAGCCAATTTGGACCTTATCGATGAGCTCCGCGAAAGAGCTTCGATTCGCCAAGAAAATTATCGGAGAAGAATTGAGCAGGCCTACAACAAAAGGGTCCGTCCCACAGATCTCAAGGAGGGGAACTTAGTCCTCAGAAAGCTAGCCATCTCGTTCCCCAGCCGAAAGAGCAAGCTAGCCTCGAATTGGGAAGGACCATACAAGGTCTCCAAGGTAGTTCAGCCAAGAGCATATCGTCTTGAAGACCTCGAAGGCAGGGAAATACCAAGAACATGGAAAGCCGACCATTTACTGAAGTACCAAGAGGGTGTTTGAACGCCTCTTCGAGTACCATCAAATGTCGGGCCATTCATATCTTCTTTTTATTCATATTTATTTCTTTATTCTCCCATTGTAATAACGGCCTGCAACTTAGAAGCGGCCGATTAGGCAATTATTAATAAAGAACTTCTTTTGCACAATAATTCTTTTGTGATCATTTTATCTCTCTGTTTAAATACCCTAATTGTGTTTACAAAAAACGACGAGTTCGGAGTCCAAAACTTAGCTCGATTCCGCTTCGCAAACTTGCTCTTAAGCGAGTTATAAGCGGTTAGCCATTCGGAATTGCTCCCACAATCGTTGAAACTTACTCAAACGACGAGTTCGGAGTCCAGAACTTGGCTCGTTTTTACTTCGCAAACTTGCTATTAAGCGAGATAGAAGTAGTTCGCCATTCGGAATTACTCCCACAACCGTTGAAACTTACTCAAACGACGTGTTTAGAGTCTAAAACTTGGCTCGATTCTGCTTCGCAAACTTGCTTTTAAGCGAGTTAGAAGTGGTTTGCCATACGGAATTGCTCCCACAACTGTTGAAACTTACTCAAACGACGAGTCCGGAGTCCAGAACTTGGCTCAATTCCACTCGCAAACTTGCTCTTAAGCGAGTTAGAAGCGATTTGCCATTCGGAATTGCTCCCACAACCGTTGAAACTTACTCAAACGACGTGTTCGGAGTCTAAAACTTGGCTCCATTCCGCTTCGCAAAATTGAGCTTAAGCGAGTTAGAAGTTGTTCGTCATTCGGAATTGCTCCCACAACCGTTGAAACTTACTCAAATGACGAGTTTGGAGTCTAGAACTTGGCTCGATTCCGCTTTGCAAACTTGCTCTTAAGCGAGTTAGAAGTGGTTTGCCATTCAGAATTGCTCCCACAACCATTGAAACTTACTCAAACGACGTGTTCAGAGTCCAAAACTTGGTTTGATTTTGCTTCGCAAACTTGCTCTTAAGAAAGTTAGAAGTGGTTCGCCATTCGAAATTGCTCCCATAACCGTTGAAACTTACTCAAACGACATGTTCGGAGTCCAAAACTTAGCTCGATTCTGCTTCACAAACTTTCTCCTAAGTGAGTTAGAAGTGGTTCGCCATTTGGAACCAATCACACAACCATTAACACTCTCAAAACCACAAGCCTGGGGCCTGACACATGGTTTGACCCTGCTCCAAGTATGTACCAAACAAATAACAAGTGCCAACAATACGTGCAAGTTCACAAAACAAATATTATTGCATTAAAAATCGAGGGACAAATCCATTTACAAGACAAACTTCTCGTACTTATGACAAGATACAAGACTTGGACAAAACTTGGAGAACAAAAAGAACAAACACAGACAACTCTTTCAACGCCTCCTTGGGGCAGGGATGTTCCGGTTTGAAGACACCCGGGGATGGCGAACGCTGTATGGCCGACGCCTAACCTCGGAGCTCGTCCTTAGACCGGCAAACTGAGATGCATCTTCAGCACTGCCTCTGACGGTAGCCCCAATGGACGCTCTGCTTGACAAAACAGCCACCCCACTTTGTGCGTCACCAGGGCTTCGCCGAGCAACGGGCGAGTGAGTCGCAAGCTCGTAAAAGGAAATTCCTCTCTCGCTCTCTTCACGAGTACATGAGGTGCTTCTGACGTTGATCCGTCCAGGTTGGGGCTTGAGGCGAGCGACCTCCCCCTCTAGCTCGATGATTCGTTGCTTCAAAGAGTCATTCTTCACGACTATCTTGAAGCAAGGGAGCCGAGTGGAGCCTGCGGCACCAAAGCTGTCGGTAATAATTTGACGGAGATGAGTAACCTCGATTCTCTTGTCGACTGTAACCCTCTTCAGCTCGTCAATCTCCGCCGTCACCTTGCTTATTGTTGCTAACAACTCATCTCGCTCTGCCGTCAACTTGCCCATCGCTGTTGTTAGTTCATTTCTCTCTGCCGAAAGCTCGTCTTCTGCTATTGTCAAGTCGTAAATCTCAGCTAACAGTCCATCTCTCCCCGTTGTCATCTTCGACAAGGAGTGGCGGAGACGCCTAAGCCTCAGGCTGAGATTAAAGGCTGTTGACAAACCATCATCATCGCCTTCGGGGGTCGTCTTCCCAAGCCTCCCTGCTAGTCTCCGAATCTCGATACCTCGACGACCTACAATTAGTTGCAGATGGTTTCGTTCACGTTCGGCTCTGCGTAGCCCCAACTCAACTTCGTAAAGGCGCTCTCGGCACCTAGAAAGGCATAACTTCGTCGCCCCTAGGCCAACCTCGGGACGCATCTCCTCGGCCATATAAGGTACTTTGACAAGCTGTGTCACCTCGACGAGCTGAAAATTCCAAGGCAGACGACGAAAACACTTAGCAAAAAATAGCAAATTTGGTAAACACAGAGCCGAAACTCCTGAACAAGGCGACGTGAACACAGCAAAATTTCAAAAAAAAAATTGTGAACATGAAGCCGAAGCTTTAGGCAGGGCAACGTGAACACTTAGCCAAATTTCAAGAAAATTTCTGTAAACTCATTTCCGAAGATTTACACACTTAGTCGAATTCAAAAAGAGAGATTTCATTCATTCCAAAAGTGCGGTGGCCAGTCTGCAATTAGGCGATACATCAAAAAACACAAAAGAGGAAAAAAAAGAAGAAAAAAAAGAAGAAAAAAAAGCTGAAGTTAGGGGGCGACCTCTTTCCCAGGGCGTCGGGAAGGGACGGGGTCGGACTCCTCTGAAGGCGCGACTATCGCTAGCGGCGTCACCTCGGATCCCTGACGCTCACCGACAATCTCGTCCTCGGCATCTACCTCTTCGTCACCGACTTCCTCCTTGGACTCATCGTCAAAACCGTTGACGTGGTCAGGGAAGAGTCGCCATCCGGAGTAGTCAACCTCGGGGAACCGCTCCGACACCTGCTCGATGGTGCGAGCGTATGCCTTGGCCATGTTGGCTGCGAGGAAGCCTTGGGCCTTCTCCATAGTTGTAGCTTCGGCCTCCTTCGCCGCCGCAACCTTAGCAGTTTGCACAGCCTCGGCCTGCTGCTTTGTCGCCTCTTCTTTCTGCCGTAGCAGATCGCCCTCGAGCTTCTTGACGAGGTCTTTGAGGTACTCCAACCTCGTCGTCTTTTCGTCCGCCTCGACCTTTAACTTCTCGTGCTCGTTGGCGATCTGAGCTTTTTCCGCTCGAGCACGGTCGACCTCCTTCTTCAGGTCCTTCTCGAGATCAGTGATCTTCTCCATGAGATGTCCAAAGTGGACGGTTATCTGTAGCCAAAACACGAAGTTGAAAAAGTTAGAAAAATAAATATGCAAGTTGTCTAAAAGCACGAAATCAAGATACTCACCGATACCGCCGAGCGAGCGATCTCGAAGGCGTCGTCACCCACATTGCCGGCGTCCATAGCAGCTCGATTGTTCGGCGTTGCCAGGTGCTTGACGGCCTGCATGCTCGACGTCGAGTCGCCGAGGAAGCCGTCGAGTTTCCGAACCTGCCAGTCCGGAACGAAGATCTTTTTGTGTTCCTCGGCCAGGAACACCTCTGCCTCTGCCGTCAACGGGGCCATCTCCATCCCGAGGGTAGCAGCCATCGGGAACTCACTGGACTCTGCCGATGCCAAGGTCGCTGCTCTCGCCACCCTCGGGGTCACCGTTGCTGAGGTCGCTGCCTCCTGAATGGCATTATCGACCGTTTTGGGCTTTGGAGCTGTCACCTTCTGGTGACCCTCTTTTCGCTTTCGAGGTGCTTTGCTGCCGAGGGCCGCTCTCTGAGCCAAAATCGCGTCGTAGTCCATCTTTCTGCAACAAAAGAAAAGTTTAGTTAAAACACAAGTTATAATCGAATTAGAAAAGAAAAAACAAATGAATGAAACTGCATACTAGGATCTATGCGGCAGAGCCCTCCTCTGAAGAGCGCGTCCTCCGTCAGATCTCTCCAATCGAACTTCGGCCGGTCTAGGAGAATCTGAACCATCTCTTCTTTGTTGGGTAAAGCACCGGCAGCTCCCTTACCCTCTTCGTCATCTCTTCCACCCAATCCGAGGGTATACACCACGGTTCGCGGCTCTGAACAATGAAGTACTTGTCTCACCAGTGCTTTATCGAGTCGGGGCAGCTGACGAGCCGAGCACCGTGCCTCGGAGCCAAGTAGTATCTGAACTCAGACTTGTGCTGCTGATGAAGCTGATGTAGTGTCCGAAGCACCCCAAGTCCGGCTCGATCTCGGCTGCCTGACAGTGGCGCGCGAACCCATTGATGACCCTCCATGCGTTCGGTATTAGTTGGATGGGGCTGACCCCGAACCACCTCAGCACTTGAACGGCGAATGGGTGGAGAGGCAAACGTGCACCGGCGATGAAGGCATCGACCGCCCAGAATTACATGTTTACTGGCATCTGCGAGTTGGCCCTCACCCCGGGACCCGGCAACATCAGCTTATACTCCTCCGGGATCTGAAAGCACTCCCGGATCATCACCAAGTCTGCCTCGTTGAGGATTGAGACGATGTCGTCTGCTTCCGAGGTCTCTCTCGCGGCGTTCTCCTCGAAGCTCCGTCCCCTCCCGTATATGATACGCTCGGCATGCTCCTTTGGAAGCTCCCGGACCCTATGGATCCCCGTCAGGATGCCTGGCAGTCTGCCGAACTACCCTATTCACTTTGGATCCTCCACTATGGTATCCCGACCATTGAATCTCCTGCCCTTGTCAATGCGAGGCACCTGACTCGGAGACGGCGCTTCGCCAACAGAGGGGGGGGGGCTCCGAAGTAGAGGAAAGAGAAGACATTTTTGACTTGAAATAAGCTAAGTATAAATTACCTTGAAGTGACTGACGCGGTCAGAAAATTCACCGGAACACCGTCGACGATCGCCAGAATCTCTCTCTAGTGAAAATAACCGCCTGAGTGAAAATTCGGAGAAGTGAAAAAATGAGAGGGGGTGAGTCTTATAGAGGTTGGCACAAAAAACGAGGATATTGGGCTCCAAAAACCCAACAGTCAGGCCCATTTACACAAAATGACAAAAAGTTGTACCATCTCATTAATGACTAACTGTCAAAATCGTCAGAAGATCAACAGTCAAAAGGTCAGTTGTCATCTCCAAGTTGTCAGACTCATTTTGGACTTTGGCACGCCTTGCCGAGCAATCTTGGCACCGACGCTCAAACGTGAGAAAAAACTCTTCGGCACGCCTTGCCGAGCGTTCTTGGCACCGATGCTCAAACGTGAGAAAAAATTCTCACTTTGGACTTCGGCACGCCTTGCCGAGCGTTCTAGCACCAACGCTCAAACGTGAGAAAAAACTCACTTCGGACTTCGGCAGACCCTGCCGAACCACTTTTTGACACGTGTCGCCACGCCGAGGTATCTCTGCACCTCGGCAAGGGACTCCGAACCTCTCTCGACTTTGGCCTTCTTTCGAACACGTGTCAGCTCCTCGAGGTGATGGGCGAGGGTCGGCAGCATTGCCGAAGCGACTCGCCACCGACCCCCGAATTAGAGGAAAATACACCTTTGAGCAACCACAGACATTAGATATCCCCAAAATTCACGCCTAATGCTGATGGAGAGCCCAAATCGCGCCACGTCATAAATAGAATTAAAAAATCTATTTTTTATTTATTTAATTCGAATTGTTTATTTAAAAAATTACGGACAAATGGTAAAAAATTTAGAAAAATTAATTAAAAATTCTAAAAAAATAATTATAAAATTCGGGGAAATATTTTTGAGCCCCTGGGTAAATAATTATTGTTTAGAATGATTAACTAGTGCCCTCGAAAAATAAAAGACCGCTCCACAAAATCGAATAGATGATCAGAAAAATAATTAAAAAATTAAGAAAATCCCCAAAGGTCTAGAAGAGCTCAAGAACAATCTGGAGTACGCTATCAACTCAGAAAAACACCATAATGCCTTGTTTAAGATCCAAAACCCCTCATTTAGACTCCGATACAACTCCGCAAGCCATTAAAACAGTAAAACTACTCCTCAAAGGCTAATCAAACTCAGTCTTTGGGAATGGGGGGCTCGTGATATGGCTAAAAATAGGGTTAAATCGGGACCGTTCAAATCGGGCACGAATTTTAAAGCTCGGGGGTAAAATGATAATTTCACCTTCAAACATGTCTTAAATGGGAACTGGGCCTTTTTCCAAAGGCCCAATAACCCATACACGGATCCGTCTTACTGAAGTACAGGTTCCAACCTGCAAGAAGCCCAGTCCAGCTGAATAAGAGAGGATTAGGGTTTATGATTAACCTTGATCAACGGTCCTAATCGCTTCATCTGTTTACACTGGGAAGTAGGGATTTGATCTCATCTCGAAACTGGTTCCTAAGGCGGCTATAAATACCCCCCTCCCCCCTATTGTTATCAGGTAATCAATCTTTTGTCAATCAAATCTCTTTCATAATCTTCCTGATTACTGACAAGAGCGTCAGAGGGTGCGTCACCGGAATCAACCCAGGTGTTTCGCACTTTTTGCAGGTCAACGCCGGGAGAATTTCGGTCAAACTCTGGTGAAGTTGTTCAGGTTTGACTATTCAACTTCCCTCAAATTTACAAATCTATCTGTTTGCTCCCACACCGATTTTAGCGGCAACAATGCGAGTATAAGTGACGTGGCCCAATCAGGGCTGTCGGATCTCCTGGATATTTGCTCGTCTCAGATTATTAGGTCAAAATGTCCAATAGGCCTTCTGCAACTTCAGGCGCACAAACAAACGAGTCTAACCCAGTCCATCAGGGTCAGATACCCGTTTACTCTGCCTATAAATACTAAGGCCCCTCCTCTTTGAGAAAGGTAATCTCAAAATTCTCACTTGAACCCTAGTTTTCTTATCCTTTCCAGTGACATACTAGATCGTCGGAGGGCACGTCGCAGATTTCTCCCGGTGTTTTTAGGCGCTTTACAGGTGTTCCGGTCGGCCAGCCACTAGCTACTCTTCCGAGCTGATCTCTAGTAACAGACCAGATTTGTGGTTAAGACCTATCCCTTCTACTTTACAATTTACAAGAACTCACACATGTTGCTCCCGCACAAAAAACAAGTAGCATCATATACCTTTTTTCCAAGTCAATTTTGAAGGTAGTATGATCTTACAACATTAACAATGAATTTGTCACACTAACCTCTGCTGCAGACAATCTTACTAATTCTACATTGCAAGGCCTACCAAGGTTAATATTCTCTCTTATCAATATGTAATGTTGAGTGAAAACCAAAAAATCGAAAATAAAAATAAAAAAACAATGCCTTAAAGGGGTAGGGTATAGAACGAGACGAAAATTGCATATCATAAACTTCATTGGAGCAAATATCATTAAAACATATTGCGCTATTGAGTTATTTTACCAGCAGGGCCGGCCCCACCAATTGCTGCTCTAACATCCCCTCGAAGGGAAAGGACGGGCTTTTTTCAACCCTTGAGGCAGGTGAGGCTGCCGCTTCAGGCCCCTGATTTTTTTACAATTTTAGGGCTCCCAATTTTGTATTCCCCTTGTAAATATAGGCACGCATTTTGTACGTAAAAAGAATTATATTGTTATTAGGGGCTCCAAAAATAATTATTTGGGCCTTTAGAAGTTTTCGCCTCGGGCTCCCGAGAACTCAGGGTTGGCTCTGTTTACCGAACTATATCCCTATATTTGTTTTCCTAATCCAGAACTGTAGGAAAAGTCACCATTTTGCCTTAATTACCCTATATCTGGATTGGTGCAACTAAGATTTTGATAACTTTACTTACACCCCAAGTTATTGGTGGATTTTTTCCTTGCTCTATTTCTTTCTTCTTCTTAGCGGCTTCTTTGGATTTGCGCCCTCCGATAATGTTGGAGGTTGATTTATTGTTGCTTGCTTTTACTTTTATTTTCTGCAGTTGTGTGTTTTTTCAAATTTTTTGACTTATTTTGTTATTTTCTTATTAATGAAACGATGACTATACTTCACATATTTCAAAAAAAAGATTTTATAACTTGACCTCTTTCTCATAGTAAAGAGGCTGATCACTAGACTCTAGTACTCATGTGGTTTTTTTCTTTCGATTTGTCGAATCCTCATGTTAAGCTAGATGACTTGCTTCCCACGTGGAGAAAACAAAGACAATGCATAAAAATAGCGTGCATTGTCATCTGGTATTAGCATTGGTATAAATATCCGAAACCCGGATCCGACCCGGACCCGGCATTGGACCGAAATCGACCCGACCTATCCGGATCCAGGTCCGGGTCCTAAAATGGGACCCGTTGTACTTTCGGGTCCAGGTCCGGGTCCTAAAATGTGACCCGTTGTACTTTCGGGTCCAGGTCTAGGTCCGCTTAAAAGAGATCCGACCCGAATCCGGACCCGAACTTGTTGAAAAAAAATCAAAAAATCAACATAAAAATAAATATTTTATCCTCATCCCTCCCCTCCTTCCCCCTCAATTCTAAATCTTTCTCTGTCAAACTCAAAACTAATGCCCTTTTCTTCTCTGCTCTATTCTAAATCCCCAACTCGCCGTCTCCGCTCGTCGCCCACACTCCCGCTCCTACCTAAATGGGTAGGAATATTTTAATAGGAACCGGACCCGGTCCTTTTGGATTCGAGTCTGGGTCCATTTTTTAGACCCGTAGGGGATCGGATCTGGGTTCGGATCCGGATGGTGAAGGACCCGACCCGACCCGACCCGACCCGATACCAATGCTATCTGGTATCAAATCCAACTAAATTTGGGCTGGGCTTCCAAACCTTTGAATCACCTTTTCCAACAAAACAAACCCTGCATCCACCAAAAGTTACATCCCTAATTAAAACTCCCACCATCTTCTCGCAAATCGCATAACTCACTCTCTTTTATAGGATCTATGGCGGGTAAACCAACCCGGGCTCTCTTCAACCCGACCCGATTCACATCCCTAAAATCCAACCGTCCATTTCCCATCCCCATCTTCAAAACCCTTCAACTTCCCCCAAAAAAACCCCTCCTTTCTCTCTCCCTCAACTCTGCCGCCATTTCCCCCCATTTCTCCCTTCCTTCGTCTTCAATGTCTGAGAATTTGATCGACCGGGTTTCGGATCTCACCATGGATTCCTTGCCCGCTTCCGATGCTCCTAGCAAGAAGTCAGTCTCTCTCTTTCTCGCATCTTTTTCGGTCAATTATGATGGGTGTTTCGTCGTCTAATCTTATGTGTTTGTTTTGATTTGTGAAGTGCTCTGAAAAAGGAACTGAAGAGGAAGCAGAAGGAGGAAGAGAAGCGCCTCAAAGAAGAAGAAAAGAAAAAGGTTTTTTTTTTTTTGGGTTTTTCTCACATGGGTCACTAACAAATGCTTCAATTCCATATACCTCACTCACAAAATCCTAATTCCATATAACTCACTTACATTATAAAATCATTCCCAAATAACCACTTTTGTTACCAAAATTGAATTCCATATAACTCACTCAAAAGTATTATATGGAATTAAATATTTGTGGGTGAGGTATATGGAATTCAAATATTTGTTAATGACCCTTAGGGGAAAAACTCTTTTTTCTGGTGTGTGAATAGCAATTTCAATCAAACCCTAATTAACTGTTCATTTTTTACTAGAGTAACAAGCAATAGTGAGTTACCAGAGTAACAAACAGTTATTATGGATCTATGGAATCAAAATGGAATAGGTAGAATGACATGTGGACGATTAGGCTATGTTTTGGAACAAGGTTAAGTTAGGATAACTGGAGTTATCTTGCGTAACTTTAAAAAACTATACTTATTCTAACTTTGGCATGTTTAAGACTCATTTTGGAGTTAAGATAACTTGAATTATCTTATCTAAAAAAGGAGAAAACCATAGTTATCTAAACTCCATTCTTACTTAGTTTTCTTTAATTTTGAAAATAACTTTAAAATGGAGGTAAGATCATCTCCAACCCACTCCATTTTGGAGTTGGAGTTCTCCTCCAACCCAACACCATTCCTCACTCCAAAATGGAGTGGGATGAATAGTGTCACAGCATATCTGGCGTACTGTTCATCCGACGCCATTCAGTTTTTTTTTAAAAACCCCAAAAGTTTATAAGTTTTATTTTTTGGCCCAATTCAAAATACATTTTTCAATATAAATTTTTAACATTTGTGCTTATGTTTAATTATTGAATGTAATATTTTGGTGCACATTTGTTTTTATTAGTGTAAATTTGTTTTTTAAGTAATATATTATTTGTAGACTGGTCATTTTATAATAAAATATAATTTTTTCATCTGACATTTTTTACTCTCTTTGTTAAATAATGAGGCATATTATTGGATCAATACGTAAAAAAATTTGTATGTGGCCAATTAGTGAAATAGATAAATAGTGGGGATTTATAAAAGAATTTATATAAAAAGTAGATAAAAAGAATATACAGAGAATATTTCTTTTTAGAGTTAGAAATGGAGTTATGGGTTGGAGATGAAGTTATTGTTTGATGTGACAGTTACGCCATTTTAGAGTAAAAGTTGCGCTAAAATAGAGTGGAGGGTTGGAGATGCTCTAAGGGTATGACTACCAAAGTTAGCATACCTTGTACCTCCAAAATTAAGATAACATTGGTTATCTAAACTTTGTTTCAAAATAGGGCCTTATTGTATAGAGAAAAGGGATGCTCATACTTCAAGGAGGTGATTTCCTCTTGTAGAGTGTATGACTCTTGTTGGGACCCCTGACAATATCCACACATTTTATTTTGATATTTATGTCGTAACATGTACACCTATAAAATATCAAGTGATTTGGACATCGTTTATCCATGCTTAGAGTGGTCACAACATAGATGGTTTTTCAATTACATATAGAATTTGACCGTGTGATGGATTGGTAAGAAGTCTCCAAATGAGTTAATTTAATATATAGATACGTCTTATGACATTAGAAACAAAAAGAACGGTGCAAATCGTTTATAAAGTCTCAGCATATGAGTTTAAGTACTCTATATGATGAAATTTTTCTCCTACAAGTATGTGCTTCACTTTCCTCTATTGTTTATGCTAATATAAATTAAGGGGAATAACAATATTTTACTGTTGTAATTAGAGATTTAGGATGTGACTAAGTGGACGTAGATATATGTTCCTCTCACTTGTATATTGCGCGTACCCTTCTTATCTCGATAAGAGTTATTATTTGTAGAGGGGATAAATGAGTTTTTTTATCGGCCAGCAGAATGAAACATTGTTGAAAGTTGCACTGATTTAAATATCGGCCGGTGTGACTGATGTAGTATCTTGTATAACGGTTTTATCACTTTCTGATTTTTGATGTCTTGGTACCACTTTCTGATTTTTGAGGAACTATTGCCGATATGGAGTGAAACCCAATATATTGACTGATATGTGGGATATTAGAAACAATTGTTTAGCGTAGTATTCATTATGAGGATGTTTCCACTTCAAGATACGACAACTTAGAGCACCTAATTAAGACCTTTTCAGCAGGAGTTGGAAGAGTACAAAAAAGGGTAACTTTAGAGTAATTAAAATGATAGAAAGAAAATTTGAGAGTAGTTTCTTAAGCTTTTTCGTGAAACTATAGGACAGTCTTTTAGCTTTTCAGCCTTTTATTTTCTTTTCTCAATTAAAAATATAAATTAGGTGAAGGAGACGTGCTAATCTTAGTGTATTTTAGAAATGAGAATTGTTAATTTTAGGCAACATGCCAGTGTCCCTTTCTCCTCACTCAAGCGATTCTTTTTTCTCCTGTCTCCTTTCTCCTTTCTATACTCGATGCATTCCAAGTTAGCACAGTTATTATTATTTTATCTTTCTTGTGGACTGATTATATTAAACAATTGGAATTTGTAAGCAATCCTCCGAACATGAATTAGAGTCCAGTACCTAATATCATTGCTATTTTTTTTGATTAATTTAATTCATTACATGGAGAGTACTTTCCAGTCTTAAAACTGGAAATTTCTAAATTTAATTAATTGTAGTTACATTCCATTATTTCAATATTTTGTGAGGAATAACTTTATCTTCCTCGTTGTTAACTTGATCTTCCTTATTGTTTAACTAGATTAAGTGATTGTTACAAGAATAGCTAAGTTATTTTAGTTATTCCAGCCCTTCATTGTAGCGATTTGAATGAAATAGAGTTGCTAATTTTGTTACGTAGTCCAATTCTGTTAGAATTACTTATACTTTAAAGTACGAATAATGTCTTTAATATGATGCGTAAATTGAATTTTGAAGTGTCTTAAAGGTTGTCATTGCATAATTTGTTTACTATGGAAACTTATTTTTCACTAGTCAGAAGGATTGGAAAATTACATTTTTGCAACTATTATGTTGCGTTGAGCAACTATTTTGTTGAGAGCTGAAATCAAGTCATGTTAAAAATGGGCCTCTGGAATGTTGTACCTTACATACAAAAATAGGGGAGCTTGGCAATAGAATTTAGAAAAATCATTGCACTGCATAAGAAATGGGTAAGAAATGTGCATCCTTCAGAAATTGGATTTATCTCCATTACAGACATTATGAGGGAGAAAAAGTTGTGACAATTTAGAGATGTGAGAAGGAGACTACTAAGTAAAAACAGGGTTGATTATGAGTGAAATAACTGCAGATAATGAAGCAAGATGGATTAAGTCAAACACCTTGAATGAATTAGATTTAGGGAGTCTAAACAGAGGACACAACTCTGAGAGAGGGGAATGGATAAAAAAAATCATTAGTCCTACCCTTGAAAGTTAAAGGGCACCATTATTTTTCTACTGCATCATCGCACTTTAGATAAATTAGCCGGCTATTTTTACTTTTTACAGCTAGAGAGATGTGATGTGGCTGAGACACTATTGAATGTGCTTTCCATCGTTGTTAATCATACTAATTTTAAACAACAACGGATATTGAGGGCTCTTTTATCTGCATCAAGTGAATATAATGTGGTTATTCGTTTCTAGCATGATGACTAGAAAACGCGTGAATGTTTCTAGCATGAACAAAATGAAGTGTGCATTTCAGTGATATCACGTGCTAATCTAGTATCAGTAAATAGTCATAATATTAATGAGTTTTCAGTTTTGAACGATAAGTTGTGAAATTGTTCAACAGCTCGGGGATGGTCTATTTGTGCCTTTTTTGGGCGGAATCATGCAGTTGAAAAGAATTTTTTAGATTATTTTTTCAATAATTTGGAATTGTGGCTATTTTTTTCATCAGGCTGCTGCCATGGTGAATACGCAGGCACAAAAACCATCAGCAGTTGCAGATGATGAGGATTTAGACCCTACGGTCTGTTCCATTTCGTATCCATAACCTTGCAATCCTTTGAAAGATCATTAAGATGTTGAGGGTAACTAGTTGTATTATTTGGTGAATGCAGCAATATTTTGAGAATAGGCTGAAGGTGCTTGCTTCTGTGAAGGCTGCAGGAGCAAACCCTTACCCACATAAATTTGAAGTTTCTATATCTGTTGTGGATTATATTAAAAAATATGGAGGCTTGGCTGATGGAGAACACCTTACGGATGTTGAAGTTAATTTAGCTGGTACTAATTTTAATGAATTGTCGTTTACACTGTCTGTTCTGTCTATGTTTTCTTTTGACACAGAGTTTGCAGTCATGTTATATATATGATTTTCGTATATTAGGGAGAATAATGAAGAAGCGAAGTTCCTCTTCAAAGCTTTTTTTCTATGATCTATATGGAGGTGGTGCAAAAGTTCAGGTCATGGCTGATGCTAGGTATTACTTGATTCCATTGATATTGTCTTTTGTTGTACATATAATTATTATAACCGTTTTTTATTCAGTAATATGGATTTATCAGCACATGACAAATTCCGCCAGTAATTTACCATATTACCTTGGTTATGTGAAATAATCAGGACTTCCTTGTTGAATGCAATTTAAAATGTCAAATAGAATTGACATATTATGTTGGTGTACTTATTATCTCATTGTTTGCATCATAAATCTTGGTTTTGGCTGGGCATTTGGGTGGAGCAAAACCAGCGAATTGTTAGGAGTAGACTCTCACCATTGCAGTCTTTCAAGATTTATCGACTGGGCTGAACTTACTGCACTGCCGTTGACTAAGAGAGTGTGTCCGGGTGGGTGGGTGGCTGTATCTGCAGTCATTCCTTTGCGGGTTGGGCAGAATTCTAGCTCCCTTTCCTGGCTAATGTGGTGACCTCTGTTGTTTTATTTCTCTCATATTGCTTTTTGGGAGAGGTTATGCTGTTCGTGCTTTTGTTGAGGCCTAATTTTGTGGGGGAGAGGGAGGGATATGAAGATCATCCCCTCTCTCTCCCCCTCTCTCTCTCTCCCCCCCCTCTCTCTCCTTTTGCTTTATCCACTTCCACTAAAATAAAAAGAAAAAGGAATAAGAAACGATTACAATTATTTACTTCAGGAGAATTATATTTGTGATAGGTTTATTTGTTTCTGAATAGGATTTCTGCAACACTGCTTAACAGGAGTGCCAGCATTTCTTAAAACTTGGAACCTAAGTGATATCATATAAAGCAAACAAAATAAAGGAGTCATACCTATCTTTGATCTACATGGGTAATGGATTAGTTAGGCCTGTTAACCTGTTTGTTACCTAATTTATTACTGGAAGCAGCTAACTTATGTCTGGTCGAAATTTCTGCCTCTATCGCTTATACTACTGTTTGACTTGATGTATTTGAAGCATTTATTCAGTTATGTACTGGTTACACTATTAGATAGGTTTAGTGATGTAAATTGTCTAGATTTTATGTTTGTTTTGTTAAACGGAAAGTTCTAAAACCTTTTTCGTGATTACTACCTGACTTATCTGACATCGACTTCCTTTTCATTTGTTGATTAGGGAGTCCGAATTGGATGAAGTTGAATTTTCTAAGCACCACTCTGGTGTTAAGCGTGGTGATATTGTTGGTATTTGTGGTTATCCAGGTTGGTCTTTTTGCAGTTATTATTATGAAAGAGTCAATAATTTTCTATGACGAACTATTGAACTCTTGTTCTAATTTTAGCCGTGGGATTCAAATTAGCCCCTCTTGTTCGTTTAGAAAATGCGATTCGAGGGATTCTCCCAAAAGAAAATCATTTTTTGAGCACCAGTGATTTCGTATCTGGTAAAAATGTATAAGAAATCTTTTCACATTGCTGACTTCATCTGCTAAAACTTATGTCAATCTACTGAGCTGTTTAGTTCAGACCTTTATCTTCAGTTGTTCAGACGTGTGATGTGTTCATAATGAATTTTTTAGGCCGTAGAATTGTGTTTATCTGCAACATTTATATAAAACATGATGATCATGAAGACATGCAGCTCTCAGATTAATCTCTTTTGTTGTTGAGGTTAAGAATACATGGATCCATGTTGTTTAAAGCTTTTTAAGTGTTTGATCTTCTGTTAGCCTGTTGCACGACAGAGCTTCATAGTCTAAAAATAATAGGGCCATAGCCGCCATACTGCAAGTGGAGTAGTAGACAATTATGACTCTTCTGATGAATTGCTGATCTTGATTTTGCATAATACATGTAACAAATTAACTATGCATTGTTTACCACACCTTTATACTAACCAAATTCGTTTACCTCCATTGATGCATTATGTAGATGTGAACTCATATGCAGCGGTAGTTATAGGTTTTCATGTAATCTTGATGATGTCCAATGCTTACAACTCGTCTACCTTGAAGATAAACATACAGTGGTGTATTTTAAAGAGGTTTTGCATGCCCACATGTTTCTGAAGGAATGAGTGTGAGCTATGTGTGAAGATAAGTAGCTTGTGATTCTAATTTCTGAGGTTTTGTTGACAGTAAAGATATACTAGTTCTAATATACACTCTATTCAATCATTTAGTATTCTTTTACCATTGTTTACTTAAATGTAATTAATTCGTGAATAATTGTAAGCACTGGACATTCACTTGTTGGGCTAAGATTTTCTTAGCCATGATTGGCAGGTTCTTGTTTAAGTAACTTTGTCTTTCAGTTTCCTTAAATGCAATGATCTATAAATCTTATTCTTATTAGATTTTTCTATACTAAAATGTAAATAACCTATGTGAATATATGCAACCATAGGACATGCTCGTCTTACTGTTATGGATTATCTTATGCTTGTACTCTTTTTAAGTTCGCTTTCGTGAAAGTTTATTTGCTTTATAAGTAGAAAGTGTTTATACATGTGATAATTTTTTTGTATCTTTGTGGTGTAGGAAAGAGTAAGCGAGGAGAGCTTAGTATTTTCCCCAAAAAGTTCATTGTTCTTTCAGCATGCCTTCACATGATGCCTAGGCAAAAAGTTGCTCCCGGTGCCGAAAACTCTTCAGTGAAGGTATAATTGCTTTAAAAATCTCACTGTCATCTCTTTCATTAAGTTTTAATACATTTTACAATTTCTTAATTGTTAGATTTTACATGAACTAAACTTATTATCGAATTTAGTCTATTCTGAGAGAAAGTGAACAATTTAATGAATCTTAAACCAAATCTAACTGCTGCAAAAGTGTTAAACAAATCTACTTTAATATATTTAACAGGAAGATTGTAATTTTCAAATGTACCTTTTCCAATAAAGCAAAATCGGGGCTGCAGCCAATCACTGTGGCCACGTGATGTAAATTTAACCCTAGATAAAAAAAATTTCCAAGAATATTAAAAGATTAAATTTACCAACAAGGAGTGTCGATTAAGTTAGAAATTAAAACTAGTGATTGGTTTGATAGATTTTCAAGAAATTGAATAAGTTAACAGTCCCAATTAAAATTTCAAGCCTAAAATCAAAGATTATACTTAAGTGTTCTTACCAAATAAGATATTCAATAATGATTCGTACGCTATTTGGCAAGTAGAAGCACACACTCAATATTTGTAGACGACAGAAAATTCAGATAAGATTCTAGAGATGATAGGCAGTACCCCAAGTAATGGAGGAATGGAAAAAAATTACCGCGGTTCGATGAAAGTGTTGCCCTCACGGATGGAGAGGAAGAAGATGCCAATCGTTGAAGTCAATGGCGTTGTACTCTAGGAAGCACGGGTACTTTCAAACACTCAACGTACCCGTGTCGGGTGCGTATCGGGTGCCGATACTCCGTGGGTACTCCCTGGTGCGTACCCAAGGAGTATTCATTTTTTAAATACATTTTTGTAACATTTTGACACAGTTAAGTGAAGATGAATGTTTAGGTACCTAGCATAATTTCAAAAACTTGATGTTTTATGTTATACTCAAATACAAAATAAGTATACACAATGTTTTGATAGTTAGATTATCAATTTCTTTCTCTAAAAATGCTCATAATTATAATGTATTCTTATAATTCTATGAAATAGTTTAAATATATGTATTTTTAATAAAATAAATAAATATTTATTTATATATATAATATAATATATATTATATTTAACGTATCTACCAACGTACCCGTATCCTACTTTCTGTAAAATCACGTATTCCCATACCCGCGTCGTGTCGTACCCGCACTCCGTACCCGTATCTATGCATCATAGGTTGTACTCCATAGCATCATTCTCTTGATGTGAGGATTTACCGGGGTTAGATGAAATGTTGCTGTCACGGATGGAGAGGAAGAAGATGCCAATCGTCGAAGTCAATGATGTCGTTCTCCTCCGTAGCATCATTTTCTTGATGTGAGGATTAGGGTTTAGGGTTTGAATGAAGATTTGGAAGGTGGGGCTGTTAGGGATGGTCGGATGGTGAGGAACGACGGCCACGGGTTCGGGGGTGTTAGAGGGGGTGGATCGGGTGTCGGGTTGGGGGAGCTACGGGGTCGGGGTGGTCGGGTGGGAAGAGAGAGGGAGCGGGTTGGGGCTGTGGAGCTTCCGGAAGAAGGGGAAAGAGGAGGGGAAGGCCGACGATGTATAGGGGGGGGGGACGTGGTGTATAGTGTAGGGTTTCTCACAAACCCTGATATTATCTCAATGTCTCACATACAAGAAGGGAATGAAGAGCAATTCTCAACACAATTTTAATTAATCAAAAGCATATATTTTCTTTAGTGTGAAGGCTTGTATATAGGCTCAAAACAAATCTAAAAAAATATTTCAATGTGCAGAAAATAAAGGGTGTAAATAGCAAAACTACTACATATGACTAAATAGTCATCCAAATGCTAGAAACAACTATAAGTGTTGATATGAAAATAACTAGGCTAATAAAATAGTCATCCTAGATGATGTCTGCACTGATAGAAGCGCGTGTCTCCAACCGATGTCCTCATCATTCTCTCTGGGTGGGAGAGAGCTCGATCCAGTCGAATCAAAACCAGTGCTCCGGTCATAGTGCTCTAAAAGATCTGGATTCAAGCACTGCAACACCTCACGATCAATCTAAGTGTCCTCCGACTCAAGCTTGTTCTTCCATCACACCAATACTTGTGAATATCACCATCTTTAGTAGAGATTATGTGATTATCTAAAATATTATCGATTTTTTCTGTCGGTGGGTAAGTGGTGTCTGGTAAAGAGGGAAATGTGAGAATCTCACCAGTAGACTACAGGGTAGGCTCATTTATAAGAAGATTTTTAGGGTTAAATTTTGGGTCTTTATAGAGTACTAGATCCTCAATATTGAAAGGCATTATCATTGATTTTATGCTAAATTTTAAACGGGCCTGCTACACGTGCATTCATTTTCTTAACGTTTCCAGCTGGAAACCATTTCGGATGAATTCGAACCATCACCTCATCACCAACATTAAAAGTTCTAATTTTTTTCTAGTATCTGTCCTTAACTTATGGTTAAAATTATTCTCTTTAATTTTTTTCGGAAATTTCTTTATACAAATCATTTATGAAGCACAGATACGGGTACGGGGTGCGGGTACAACATGACACGGTTACGGGGATACGTGATTGTACAAAAAAGTAGGATACGGGTGCGTTGGTGGGTATGTTAAATATAATATATTTTATATTATATATATAAATAAAAAAATACTTATTTTGTTAAAAATGCAAATATTTGAACCATTTCATAGAATTGTAAGAATACATTATGATTATGAGTATTTTTGGAGAATTTTTTTTGATAATCTAACTATTAAAACATTGGATATACTTGTTTTGTGTTTGAACAAAAACATAAAACATCAAGTTTTATAAATTACACTAGGGCTCCGAACATTTATCTAAACATAATTGTGCCCAAAAATTTCGAAAATGTATTAAAAAATTGGGTACTCCTTGGGTACGCACCCGGGAGTACCCAAGGAGTATCGGCTCCCGAAATTTATGTTGGCCGTTTGGAAGTACCCATGCTTCTTAGCAAATCATGAATGTAGGATGCAAATGTGGATGCGGACTCTGGGACTGATGTTCTAACATGGGCGCTGCCTAGGACAATAACCATGCACAACTTCATGTGGACTCTTGCCGGTGGTTCTATTTTTCATGGTTTATAGGCAAATTCAGCAACAGTTAATTTTAAGTTCCAAGTTTCTAAGTTTTCTCCCACGAGAGTACGCAAGAGATTTTCAAGACTCTGATTGACTACTTCAGTCAATCCATCAGTCTGTGGATGGAAGGCTGATAAGAATTTCAATTTCGTTCACATATTGTGCCATAGGGTCTTCCAAAAGTAACTCGTGAATTTTACATCCCTGTCGGACACAATTATTTTTGGCAATGTTATTGAAAAAGATTTGAGCTACACAAGATGCATAGAAAGTTTTCGAACATGGGAGGAAGTGGACCATTTTAGAAAAAAACGGTTAACGACGACAAGAATGAAATCATGTTTTTTTTATGTTTTCGGTAAGCCTAACACGAAATTCATGCTGACATATTCCTAAGGGCAACTGAAAACAGGTAAGGAAGTATACAAGCATGTGTTTTGTTTTTGTTGTTTGGCGAGTTGACAAGTATGGCACATGGTAACAAGTCTCGCAACGTCCTTTTTAAGTTTAGGCCAATAAAATCGATGCTCCCCAGCATCGATGGTCTTGCTATGCCCAAAGTGTTTAGCAAGGCCACCAGCGCGCAATTCTCAAACAAGATACTCTCGTACGGACGTACTAGGAATGCACAGTTTCGAGTGATAGAAGAGATAAGCATCTTTCAGAAAATAGTCATCTGTATGCCATCCTTCAAAGAGGTGTCGACCTCGTGAAAATCCAGGCAGGAGGCATACTCATCATTAATCTCTCAAAACCAATTACTTTGGTGTAGTGTGGATAAGATCGTGTGACGACTTGGCGCATCTGCAACCTTATTATCAACTCATTTCTTATGAATAATGGTATACGAATATTATTGTAGGAACTCTATCCATCGAGTATTTCTCGGATTCAGCTTTTGTTGAGAATTGAGGAATCTTAAAGGTTTCATAGTCTGAGAAAATGACAAATTCTTGCGGCAGGAGGTAATGTCGCCAATAGCGAAGTAACTGAATTACTGCAGAGAATTTCTTGTTGTAAGTGGAGTATTTTTGTTGTCTCATCCTGCTTCTCGCTGAAATAGGCAACATGGTGACTCTTGACTGAGGACTCCACCTACACCAATACCAAAAGCATCGCACGTTACTTCGAAGGCTTTAGTGAAATCAGACAACCTCATGACATGTGTCTGAGTTATTCTTTTCTTGATATCTTTGAAGGCTTTCGTGGCTGTTTTCGATTAGACGAACTCACCTTTCTTCAAACAGTCGGTTATCGGAACCATGATTGTGCTAAATCCTTGCACAAACCGACGATAGGTGGAAAGACCATGAAAACTCTGCACTTCACGTATGTTGCGGAGCTCAGGCCATTCAATAATAGCTTGTATATTTTCTGTGTCAGTGGATACTTCTCTGGTTGAGACAGTAAATTTTAGAAAGATAGTCTGATTAGAAAGGAAGGTACATTTGGAAGAATTAGCATAAAGTCGTTCCTTTCTCAGAACACCGCATATCTGTCTCAAAATATTAAGATGTCGTCCAATGGCTCAGTTGTAAATGAGAATGTCGTCAAAGTACACAACAACTTGCCTATCAGAAGGATGGAGTACTTGTGTCATGATTCTCACAAACATTCTTGGGGCATTCTTCATTCTAAACGGCATGACCATTCATTCGTACAAACCATCCTTTATTTTGAAAGTGATCTTTCATTCATCACCAGGACGAACACGTATTTGGTGGTAGCCACTTTTAAAGTCAATATTGGAAAAGATTGTGCCACCAGACATCATGTCCAACATGTCATCCAAACGGGAAATGGAAAATGGTACTTCATCGTAATTTTGTTTATGACACGATTGTCCACACACATACGGCATTTTTTATCTTTCTTTGCCATCAACAGAGCAGAGACTACACAAGAACTTAAGCTTTCTCTGATGAAGTCCTTTCTCAATAACTCAATTTGCCTTTTCAACTCAGCTTGTCCCGTCGGATCCATCCGATAGTGTGGCAAGTTAGGAAGATTCGCTTCTGGAACCCGATCAATAGCATGTTGGAAGTCACGCAGGGGGGTAACTAGTTGGGGAGATCAAGAGGAAACACATCTGCAAATTCCTAAAGCACAGAAGTGACTTGAGGAGGGATAGGTGACTCAGGCTCTTTAGGGACTTCGCTCGTTGTGAGTAGGAGATTAAACGTCCCTTTGTCAATTTCTTCTGAGTTCCTTTTTACCCATATAAGCTACTTTCTTGCCCTTTCTCGAGGGAGTTGGTGTTATCACAGACAGACTAGTTTATGGTTTTATGGGTATGAGCTTTATTTTTAATCCGTTGTGCTGGAACACACATTGGTTGGATCGACCATATATTGTCGTGGTCTTATAGCCAAGGTCTCCCTAAAATTACTTAATCCACATCCATTTTGAGCACATCACACCAAATTTGTTTTTTGTAGGCTTTGTAATCTACAAGGACCAAACAACGTTGTTACTTGGAGAGCTGTCACATCAATCAAAGCTACTTTGTACGGGTGTCGGTGGAGTTCAGCTTTAAGTCCGGTCTTGGCTAGGATTGCTGAAGAGACAGCGTTGATGCTGATCTCACTGCTAACAATCATCTTACAGTTTTTGCCACCTATTGTCGTGAAAGTGTGAAATATAGCAGTGCACTTCCAATCATCTTCTGTTGGTTGGACAAAGCACATCTGACTACATTCAAATGAGGTGATTGGATCGACCGAATACAGTTTAGATACTGTCATCCTTTTCTTCGCCGAAGTCATCACTTTTATTAGGTTCATAGGAAAACTCAATTGTCGAAATCATTAACAATTACAACGGTACCTTCTACGATGTTGATTCTACTGGGGCTGGGACAGTTGCTAGCAACATAGTCGTATCTCTTGCATTTATAACACTTAGTATGGATCAATCTTAGAGTAGTCTCTTTCAGTGTTCTTTACCCTTGTTGTCATTTCTAGGTGGATAGGGATTTTAAGTAGGCTTTCTTGGGTAAGGCTTGTTGGGGGTATTGAGAAGATGAGGACTTAGATCTAGACGGATCAGTGGAAGTCATTCTAGAGGGATGATCTCTCGATTCGCTGAACTTGGAGGAGTTTGTTTTAAGGGAATCCATATCGAGGACAAAGGCATAAGCCGTTGCTAAGGAGTTCACATTTCTATGAATTAGATCGTTCTTAAGGTCACTAAAGAGTTTATTATTCGCTTTCTTTATCTAACGTATTGCACCGAATGAGTAAGTCGAACTTATCCACATACTCTTGTGTTGATTTGCTTTCTTGATAGAGTTGGTTCAACGAATCTAGCAATTAATGTGTGGAACGATAATGACACATATCTCACAGTGAGTTTCTCTTTCATAACCTTCCAAGTGGCTATGAGTGCCAGGTTTCGGCCTCTGCGGGCATGTTCAAGATTGGTCCAGTGTTGAGTTTTACCAGTCAACTTCATCGTGGCAAATTTGACCTTCAGGGATTCGCTCATGTCAAACCACACGAAGTAGTGGTCAATGACACAGATCCAATTGAGATAAGTTTGGGGTTCCATAAGGCCTTCAAAGTGGGGATTAGGATGAAGCTCTGGAGCAAGATTTTGTTTCAATTTCACTTGCTCAAGTCTTTGATTGATACTAGCGAGGGTTACCTGAATGACAGCAAGGGTAGTAGAAATTTCAGTGTTGTCTATTTCAGTTTGAAGAGGGGCTCGCTGTTTTCTACGATTCCTGATTGTTTGGGAGGGACAAGAAAGGTTTCGCAGGACTCGTAATGGTGCTGCGAAGACGCATTTACCAAATGAGGAAAACTAGGGACCGTAGGGGGAAGTTTGCTTGCTGAAATGGGAAGAAATGTGACCTAAATGCACCTAAAATGATGTGTTTTCAGATCTGAAATGATCCAAAATGATCCTAAAATGATCCTAAATGAATGCAAAAATTATGGCTAAATGATGCAAGAACTAGTGTTTTAAATATCGCTCTGATACCAAAATGATGTAAACTTAACTCTAGATAGAGATTTTTCAAGAATATTGAAAGATTAATTTTGCCAACAAGTAGTGTCGATTAAGTTAGACATTAAAACTAGTGATTGGTTTGATGGATTTTCAAGAAATTGAATAAGTTAACAGTCCCAATTAAAGATTCAAGCATAAAATTAAAGATTATACTTAAGCGTTTTTAGTAAGTAAGATATTCAATAATGATTCGTACGCTATTTGGCAAGTAGAAGCACACATGCTCAATATTTGTGGACAACAGGAAACTCAGATAAGATTCTAGAGATTATAGGTAGCATCACAAGCAATGGAGGAATAGAAAGAAATTACTGGGGTTCGATGAAAGTGTCGCCGCCACGGATGTAGAGGAAAAAGATGTCAATCGTCGAAGTCAATGGCGTTGTACTCCTCCATAGCTCATTTTCTTGATGTGAGGATTAGGGTTTAGGGTTTGAATGAAGATTTGGTGATAGGGTTTAGGGTTTGAATGAAGATTTGGGAAGGTGGGGCTGTTAGGGATGGTTGAACGGTGAGGGACGGCGGCCAAGGGTTTGGGGGTGTTAGAGGGGGTGGATCGGGTGTCGGGTTGGGGGAGCCACGGGGTCGGGGTAGTCCTGTAAGAAGAGAGAGGGAGCGGGTGGGGGCTGTGGGGTTTCGGGAAGAAGGGGGAAGAGGAGGGGAAGGCCGGCAGTGTATAAGGAGGGGGATGGGGTTTATAGTATAGGTTTTCTCACAAACCCTAGTATCCTCTCAATGTCTCACACACAAGAGGGGAATGAAGAGCAAAACTCCACACACAAATTTTTAATTAATCAAAGCATATCTTTTTATTAGTCTAAAGGCCTTTATATAGGCTCAAAACAAATCTAAAAAATATTCCATTATGCAGAAAATAAAGAGTGCAAATAGTAAAACTACTACATATGGCTAAATAGCCATCCAAATGCCAAAAACAACTATGCTGATATGAAAATAACTAGGCTAATAAAATATCCATCCTAGACGATGTTTGCACTGATAGAAGCTCCCAAAACGTCTCGAACCGATGTTCTTATTACCACGTGAACACTGTGTGAGGTAGGTGACTCACGCGCACATACACTCCACAAAGTACTCCCTCCGTTTCAAAATATAAGTCATTTTAGGTTTCTAAATGCCTTTTAAGAAAAAAAACTTAGGATTGACAAAAAATACTAACATTCTTGGTTTTTGAAGCTCATAAATTAGCTATCAATTGTAAAATGTCCAGTTTGTCCTCTATAATTTTAGTATTAATTCTTTTATAAAAAAGGTAAGGGTAAAATTGGAAATATCATAAAAAAGTACTTGATGGACAATTAATAATGACAAGACATTTGCCTCGAAAACCTAAAGTGACTTATATTTTGGAAAAAAAAGGCTAGAATGACTTATATTTTGGAACGGAGGGAGTATTTGTGATACACTGTTGTAAATAAAATTAACACCGTTCTGATCTGCAGAAAGAATAATTCGAGACATTTCAAAGGGCATCTTTTGTATTTAGTCATGTGCATCAAGTGCCTACATAGTAATTGTGTACTTTTAAATTCATTGATGTTTGATGCATATGAAATGTCACTGTTATAATTTAATATTTATTTCTAATTGGTTTCTTCAGTTTGGACAATTCATTCTTGAATCGGGGGTATTGAAATCTCAGTACCTTTTTGAAGCAAGTTCAACTCTCTCCCTCGTGTATATAGTTTATGCATACTTAAATATAGCTGTAGTTAGTCAGTTATATGTGTACTATAGGCAGCTTATTTGCATGATTCTCACCATTTGCTCGCATTTGATCTATTCAATGCTCTTTACTTGGCATAGTGTCCATGCTTATTAGATCCAATGTGATCTAGTGGTCGCAACACACTATAGGAGCTTCGCTCTAGATTTTTTTTCCTTCTGTATATGTATGCTTATAAGTGATTTTTTTAATTTTGGGGTTGCAATCTGTTTGGCTCGCCTTTTTTGTGCCTTAGAGTTAAATGCACTTTCTTTTAGTCTATCATCTTTCTCCTCGAGAAATTCGAGAATTTAAATTGTTTTTAGGATAGTGACAAACTCATCTCTTGTATGTAGTTTCCTTTCCTCAATTGGATACTAATTAAGAGAGGGGGTTAGGATGGCCTAAACATTTTGTCAACTCCCTCATTGTGTGTTCTGGAGTCTGTGCTCCATGACTAAACCCATTTTGATCGGGAAATGCATATTTGATTCTAAAAGCATTTTTTTGGGTGATTATTAGTTTTAAAATTGTTGTTTGAATTGTCTACAGAAACAAGAAGGGAAGCCAACTACTGAGTGGGTTCCAGGAATGACAAGGAATCCTGAAACGTATATTCTGAAAGATCAGGTATGTTTTGTGTTGCTTTGAAACTTTTGTAGTACAACCCACAGTTTTACCAGTGTTTCATATATACTTGTTCATGTTTGCCAAAGTGGAATTGAATGAAAAATGCATACTTCATAGATAGTTTGATGAAACATATTTGTATATTTTTCTGAATAAGTTATAGCTTTTGTTGCGCAAGTATTGTTGGTTCAATGTATATTCTTTGCCAAAATTAACTAGAGTATTACAGAAGTTGCTCTTCATTTACTAATAGGAAACTCGATATCGTCAAAGATACCTGGACTTGATGTTGAATGGTGAGGTTAGGCAAATATTTAAGACCAGAGCTAAGATCATTTCTTATATTCGCAGTTTCCTGGATGATCTCGATTTCTTGGAGGTTTGTTTTGGATCTTTCTTTTCATACTAAATCTTCTTCGTGGAGTTCTACCTTTCCTGTCTAATACATAGTTCTGTATATTCAGGTAGAAACACCTATGATGAATATGATAGCTGGTGGAGCAGCTGCTAGACCTTTTGTTACTCATCACAATGATTTGAACATGAAGCTGTACATGCGCATTGCTCCTGAGCTGTACCTCAAGGAGCTAGTTGTTGGTGGTCTTGACCGTGTTTATGAGATTGGAAAACAGTTTAGGAATGAGGGGATCGATTTGACCCATAATCCTGAATTTACAACATGTGAATTCTATATGGCTTTTGCAGATTACAATGATTTGATGTCACTCACTGAGAAAATGCTATCTGGTAAACATTTCATGTCCTACACACACACACACACACACACATGTATGTGTATGCGCGTGCGTGCACGTCTATATATAAACAATGCAATATCTGTGGCAATTTTTTTTAATAAAGTTTTGGGATGTCTAGGCCTCGAACCGGGGGTTTCAACCTAGCCATAATTTTGTCCTCCACCCTAATACCATCCTAGACATTGTCACATTGCTCATTGGTGGCGAATTTGTTAATCTTTTATCATTTAAATAAATACCAGTATTAGGAGAGTGTTAGAGAATTTCTCCATGCATCTCATTGACTCATTATAATGATTTCAAGTTTATTTTCATTGTGTTTTTCGTCTTGCTTGTCACTGAGAATCCTGAGACTATAGAGGTTTAAAGATGAGTTGCAGATTTTAGATGCAGATTCCAGCTTGGATTTCTCAGCTTTGGATATTTATGGTTCTGTTTCAAATTGGTCTCACTTTTATCAGAAAAGATTTGTTACTGAATGACAGTGCTGATAATAGATTTTCTATTCGAACCAGCAAATCTTTTTCTTTTTTGAAATTCAAACTTGTAGTGCTGGTAAATAGCATGAGGAAGAGTATCGAAATTTTAACTTAATTAGATGGTATATAAAACTTGCCTTAAAATTTTTGACGGGCCATTAAATCATTTCTTTTGGCTACTTGAATCTTTTGACAGGAATGGTCAAGGAGCTGACTGGAGGGTATAAAATAAAATATCATTCCAATGGGGTGGACCAAGAGCCAGTTGAAATTGATTTCACTCCACCATTCAGGTACAGATCTTGGTTTCTGCCTCTCTCTTCACTGAATACATATGTTTTGTGTTTCAAGATTTCAATTGAAAGTTTTTTTCTATAAACCAAATGCCTCCTTCTACCAGGAGAATCGACATGATTGAAGGATTGGAAATGGAGGCAAACCTTGACATTCCAAAAGATCTTTCTAGTGAAGCTGCAAATAAGTATTTGTTGGACGCATGTGCAAAGAATAATATTACATGCCCTCCACCTTGCACTACTACAAGATTGTTGGACAAGGTAAGTATTTCAGTATAGCATTTGAGTTCACTCTTTGCATTCCGTGTTCCAAACAAATGGCAAAAAAGGCATTTCAAACGGCTCGTATAAATGCGGATTATGAGCATACCATTACGTTTATGGGTAAAACGGTAGTTAAAGTATGGGAGCATTGGGGACTATTTCGGGGTTTAAATGGGATTTTTCCCTAAACCATTTTTTGGCTTGGGGTATTGAATTTTTAACAAATACTTCAATTAAAACCCGCCCTTTTACCCATATAATGACATTAACCTGTGTACTTAGCATTTTTGCTTAATTTTACAATGAACTTGAGCATCATCAAGCTTATTTTTATCAGCGCATATGATATGTCATAATGAAATCTTTTAACATTTTTTTTTTATCATTTTTCCTTTATTTCCAGACTTTTCTATGTTTCGGCTTTCAATTTTCCTATTATAAACATTTGTATTATTACTATAAAAATTAGAAAACTGTTTTTTTTCTGTTTAATCCCTGTTTAAACAGAAAATAACCTAACACTGCCTGGTTGTTTTGATCCCGTTCCCCCTTTTGTAGCCTTGATTGCATTTATGATCATGTGTTAACATATAAGGCTATCACATTATGCTGAAAACAATATCTTAATCAACTTGGTTCTGAGGATTATAATCGTGCATCATCTTGTTTATTGGACCATTTGTACAATTTTATTTTATCATTCAAGTAATTATTTTTGGAAAGTTTATTTCTCTTACCATAATGTAAAAACTCGAGGAATTGTTTCCTTGATATTATTTGCAAGCTAAGCAGTATTTTGATTATACCATTTATGGATTGATGAGTGATATTACTCAGAGGCAACAATCTTTTGTCCTACAAAACAGTTGGTTTCATAGCAGAGAAGAATTTGGATTAATTTTTGTATACTATATTTGGGAAAGGCGTGATTAACGGAATTTGAATCAAATTTGAAGCACAATAAATATGTTTGTGAATACTTGTGGTTGAACTTATGATAACAGTAAGCCTTCATACATGTGTTGGTGACAGCTGGTTGGGCATTTTCTCGAGGAAAAATGCATGAACCCTACTTTTATCATCAATCATCCCGAGATAATGAGTCCGTTAGCAAAATGGCACAGGTCAAGACCTGGTCTAACCGAGCGGTTTGAGTTGTTTGTCAACAAACGTGAGGTGTGTTTCTTAACCTCTCACTCAAAATAATACAGTCTTCTTATGATGATCGATTTCAACATGTAACTTTCAGGTTTGCAATGCATACACGGAGTTGAACGATCCTGTTGTGCAGCGTGAACGTTTTGCAGAACAGCTGAAGGTGACTATATTAAAATTAGAACTAATTGCATTACATTGTCAATTCTTTTATATATAATTTTTAGATGGGTATTTATTTGATAAAGTTGTCTAGTTTTAACTGTATTATGTTTACATTTTTAAGGACCGACAATCTGGAGATGATGAGGCAATGGCTTTGGATGAAACATTTTGTACTGCTCTTGAATATGGGTTGCCTCCAACTGGTGGCTGGGGCTTGGGAATAGACCGCCTTACAATGTTATTTACAGATTCTCAAAACATAAAGGTCCTTTTTCCTGTTATTTGAATTCCTTTGTCAGCATTCATTATGATAGCCAGATAATGGAATTGTTGTGAACTGTTCACTGAAATTTATTTGTGCAGGAAGTTCTTCTCTTTCCAGCAATGAAGCCTCAGGATGAGCCATCCCTCAAAGGTATTCTTGTTGAGCCTCCTTACTTGATTAATGTCTATACTATAGGTCGGGGCATGTGCATTAGTGCAAATTCGCTTTCATACTGTAGTCTGGGAGCAGATATACCTATAACAAGCAACATTGCGTTTGTTGCAACTATTTTGCACTTCCTACATATATCCTTTAACGTCATTGGGGTTTCTTAAGGGTTTTTCTGTCCGATTAACAACTTTGATTTGCAGTCAGTCATCCATTTCATCTTTTTATGTTTCACGAATTTGTATCTCAATTGTCCAAACATTCTGATCCATAAAGCATTAGTTTGATAGTAGAGTTATAGCCATTTACTGAATTTGGGCTTTCGTATTTTGTGGGTTTGTAGACTCAGATAATACCATCCCACTCTGATTTGTATAAACAATATTTTTCTAAATCTCAGTGGGATGAAAGCCAAATGTAGAAATGTAGAAGTTAAATGAATAAAAGATGGTGCAAGGAAGTTACACTATTCAGTTTTACATATGCTAAAGTTAGCTAAATCCTTAAAATTTTGCGATATATTCTTTTAATTTTGAACGTTAAGAATGGGGCCATATGAATGACTAGCAAAGTTAAGAAGAAATACTTTCCGTGCGCAATAGTTAAAGCTTTTACTATATTTTGCTATATCCTTCATGTCTAAACTAATGGTACCAAATTCTAAAATATCAGGTTTCTAATTTGCAAGAATCCACTTATCATCAAAAGAACTCAATGAACTTGAGCAATAATTGATAATTTACCTAAATCATATTTTTAATATTACAATCCTAATTTGCAATCTATCACAATGTACCTAATTGAGTACTTCTATTTTTTATAATTGGTAATGTAATATGCCATATTACAACTGGCCACTTATATTTTCATTTGTTGTGTGTTTTGTTGTGGAGGGAATCTGGGTATGGCAATATTTTGTCAGTAAGCTAGGATTACATGTGGATCATCTTATAACCATTCTGAAACTCAGAAGGCCTTGAGAGGCAGTCTTTCTAACCAAGGTTCTAGACAACAGATTTCCACATCGTGGAAACAATCAGATTGTAGATTATGAGGATATATTTGGTACATTTGGTTAAGTATCTGCCAAATAAAAATGTACTAAATACAATATTGAGAACTTTTTTATTTATCATCTACTTATCACTAATGTATACAATTCTATTGTATATAAATCTACGTAAAATTTATGCAATATGGAAACTTATTTTGTACACTATGGGGACCATGGATTTGCTCTTTGTATCTTGGCACTTCATCATTCTCAATGATTTTATTTTTCCATATTTTAAAATGCTGCATCGCTTGTCCTAGAGGATTGGAAGTTGGTAAAAGGCTATGACAACTAATCAAAAATGCAAAAAACTAATTCACCACAAAATGATGTGAATTGGCTTGGAAAAGCTCCTCTTTCTCTCTTTCCCTTTCCCTTTCCATTTGTTCTTTTAATTTTCCTGGTAAACAAAGTGAAGAGCACAATACCATTTCAACGTGTGAATTCATGTTGTTTTCCTTGCTAACAAACAGCGAACGGCAAAATAATGAAGAGTAATGATTTTGTTTGACTCCTTAAAATCCAATTACCAATTTTAATTACTAGTAAACAAGCACCCCCATAAATATTGAAACTTATTACTTAATGATTATGTAGAGTAGATATTATTCATATGACGTAGCATGACAATTAACTAGTCATACAGTTGAGAACTATGTTCATTTTATCAACTACGCCAACCCCTTTTATATTGTGAGTTAAGGCTTTTAAGTCAAGCTAGTTTGAAGCTCAACAGCCCAACCCAATTTTAAACCCAAATTATACGATTCCCTCAAAACATAATATACAACATTGGCAAAATTTTTAGGCTGTATGTATACTGTATCAGATACGTTAACAAAAATCAATGAATTTTTTCATGTAATCGATTGAGGGAGTTGGGTTGTCATGTAATCTAGTATTGACTTAAAAGTGTCAGTAAAGTGGAAGATTTATTGATTATGTAATCTCGAAGCAATTTAGGGATGAAAACAATCTTTACTTGATTCTTCTCTTCAAGTTAATCATATATTTATTTGAGTCTAGGGCTCTTACTTTATCAGTGACTGCTTTGACCGCAAAGGCACCTATATCTTGTTTATTGTGGTCATCTCTTTTCTTAAGAAGCTCCTCCTTTAAGAATAAGTGCCACTAGATTCCTGGTGACAAGCCTCTTGAAGGTGCACTGATCTCCAATTATGGGGTATTGTTTGTGGGGGGCTTACATGTGTGGTTCAAAAAAAAAAAAAAAACCAAAATCAAAACTACTTACAATCTTGACACAGATAAACATGCAAACCTTTATTTTTGGAACTTGTCCAATGTTATTTTTAGTTAAGAGTTCAGCTGATCAAAATAGGTGACATGTCCCGTGTTCTACAACTTTTTATTATGACATTTCAATATTTCTGCCAAATACAACAATTCTGTTCTGATTCTCTATTCCCAAATTTCTATTTATTTGCAGTGAGCGCTTAAAGAACAGCTGCATACTCTAAGATGAATAGTGTGGCCATACTGCTTGGATGCAATCACGAATTTTTACCGATGTGCACTGGTTGTTCCCCTGAAGCGAGAAAAAGGAAATGATTGGTTTCACCTTCATCTAATTTTATCAATTTTTGGATGATGGAATTTTCTCTCATCTTACATGTGATTGTAACTCATTAATTGTAACAATTATATAGTTGTGTCAGCAAACTTTTATTTAATTTGCAACATCTATTTTCTTTCAACTGTTAACACCGAAGTTGTGGAAATGATTTACTATTGTTATTCAAATGAGTGTGTTTTGTTCTTTATCCCTTTTTTTCTCAATTGAAATAACTGCATTATCTTGTCTTTATAATAAGTGCTAGGGGAAGCAAATATTTTAGTGCGCAGTGTGCACCTATACACCTATACGCATACGTGTTAGCGGAGGGTGCTGGATCATGCTTAGGGATGTACTAATGCTGAAGCAAATATTTTAGTGCGCAGTGTGCACCTATACATCTATACGCATACGGCCTGTACTTGTATTTGGCTGGAATATCTCTATTCTGGAAGCTACCTTCCAAGCAAATACAAAACAACTATTAATAAATATGGTCAATTTTATACGGAAATGTGGAAATATTAATAATGATGTTTTTAGTTGACCCAGTGAAACGACGATGTGGGTTTGGGTTTCAAAGCAGCTGGATAGAACTCTGTTGTGAGAGTATTTTTACCACACCTTGATAATGTTTCTAATGGTAGTGTTGCTTTATGTTCATCTTGACTATGACATGCATGCTATTTGGCCGGTCTTGAGGCTTACTGTAAGAACATCTGTATTCCTCGAGTCATATTTTGGATATTTGACAAATAAAAATGAAAAAAATGAGTTTGCACTGTAGCCGTTAAAAGTCAAAATATGGGTCAGATACGAAAGATTATCTTTCGTCTCAGAAATTTAAATTATAATATATATATATATATATATATATATATATATATATATATATTGAGGAACCAAGGACAAAAATTTTTTTTAAAAAAAAAAAAAAAATTTTAAAAAAACAAAAGAGACAAAAGGGGCACTAAAGGACAAAAAAAAAAAAAAATAATAAAATGAGACAAATGCCTGGGACGAGGGATGAAGTCCCAGTCCTAGGCATTTTGTCTTTTGCATGAATGTGTTGGACGGTACATTATGTACCGTCCGTCAAATTTTTTTTATTTAAATTTTTATTTAATTATTCGGACGGAAGATTATCCTTCGTCTGTCAAATTTGCCGTTTGCTGAATTGAAGCGACGGTGTTTTGTTTGCTGTCCCACGTTTCAGACGAAAGATTATCTTTCGTCTCATTTATCGGACCAAAGATAATCTTTCGCCAGCTATAATTTGGCATTTGCTAAACCGTCTCCTATATTTGGCAATCTCCTGTTCATGCGACACCCAAATTTTGGGTATTTGGCAGACGACTACAACGCTCTTTTTTTCCATTTTTTTTCTTCCATTTTGTCCATTTTTGAGGTATTTAGCAGACGACTACAGATGCTCTAACAAACTTAAACTTCCAAAATGGGTCCGCATACATAATATGAGAATTGTTTTTAAAAAAACATATATATTAAAAAAAGGGTTCAGGGTTTCACATACATAATATGAGAATTTTTTTAAGAAAACATATATATTAAAAAAAATGGGTGAAGGGTTAAAAAAATATAAAAATTCATATAGATTTAAAAAGAAGAGTTGCTGGCAAGGGTTAAGTTTTTTTTTAATACTAAATTCGTGTCAGAGACACGAGCAAGAAAGGAAAAGGAGGAAAGGGGGCCCACATTTTTTAAGTTGTTTTTCTTTTTTTTGAGGTAAAAGGTGGAATAAGGCCACCCTGTTTCATTAATAAGAAGTTAATAAAACAACTCTGACGTACCGGGAGAAAACAACAATACAAAACAAAAGTACAATGCAGGAAGAGAATGAAAGAAAAACAAACATATACCCCCAACAAACCCTGGGGGGTGGGTCTAACTACTCAGCCATCAAGCCACCAGAGAGTACAGTAGGTTGAAACAAAACACCAGCTGGGATACGCACTGTCAAGACCTGTGAAGCCAGTCCCTTAGTCCAGCGTCGGCCCGATCTCTACCTCCTCATCGTCAAACTCCTCTATCTGGAATACTCTGGCTATTCTTTCTCTTGCCCCCGTGGCCGCAGCTGTAACCCAAAAAGAGATAAGATGCATGATATGAGTCAGGTTACCAGAAATACTATTACATGAAGCACGAAAATAATAATTATTTCTGTCAAGCCATAACACCCATGTTGTTGACGCTATTGCGATGTACCACGCATCCTTCATATCATGGTGAATCGTTGCAAATTTGGGGCCAATCCACAAATCCTCATAAACGCAGGGGTAGTCGCCTGTTCCTAAGGTTCGGAGTACCTCAACCATGGTTGCCTTACTTCTTGGGCAGTGAATGAAAAGGTGATTTAGATCTTCTACAGGTACGTCGCAGAAATCACAGTTGGTCGCCACCTGTGGTTGTCTTTTGGCAAGGTTTTGCCTAGTGAGGATAACATTATTGAGCACTAGCCATAAGAAAACTCTGACTTTAAGGGGAGTTTTCGCTTTCCACAACACCTGTGCCCACCTTGGTCTGCATCCTCGAAAGTGGATCTGATGATATAGAGATCTCACCGAGAAAGTTCCCTTGCTCTCGAGTCCCCATCGCTTCTGATCTGGGCCTTGTGTGCACCTTGTGCCTGCCCGTGAGATGTGTGCTTGCATGTCAAGCAATTGCTGGGTGTAAATTTGGGGTGAGCGTTCCTCGGAATGCCGGTCTCCAGCCTCCCCCTTTCCAACCTTCGGCAACGGACATATTCGGTCGACTCGACCTCTCATACAGCTCTGGGAACATTTCCTTCAGGGTATGGGCTCCACACCACCTATCCCACCAGAATCTGGTGGACCGACCATTGCTGATAGTCGACGTAACTGCCGAATTGAAGGGGCTGCTAGCCTTGGCAACTCCTTTCCAGAGTCGCGAAACTTTAGCCCCTACTCGGAATCCAAGGTTTCTCGTGCCTTTTTCCCTTAGATAAGGTTGAATGAAGTCCTGTCAACCGTCCCCGCTGTTGTGGAATACCTTCCATCACCATTTCCCCAACAGGACAAGGTTCATATCTCTGAGGTCGATGATGCCTAGCCCTCCATGCTTCTTCTTCATGCAAGCAATACTCTATTTGATGAGGTGGTAACCTCCTTTATCCGAGTTTGCCCCCTTCCAAAGGAATCGTTTTCGAATCCGGTCAATCCTCTGGATCACCCATCTTGGAAGCTCGAAAAATGACATGTAGTAGATTGGCAGGTTAGACAACACTGAGTTGATGAGTATCACTCTGCCCCTGAGAGACAACGATTTACCTTTTCAACCAGACAGTCTGTCCTCCACCCTGTCAATGATAGGCAACAGTCTTCTTTAGATAATTTCCCTAGTCTGAGTGGTAGCCCAAGGTATTTGACAGGGAAGCCACTCGTCGTACAGTTCAAAATAGTAGCGTGTTCTCCTGCTTCATCATCGGATAGGGAAATTGGAGTCAGCGCACTCTTGTGAAAATTAATCCTAAGGCCTGACCAGGCCTCAAAACAGTGTAGGGTCCCTTTAAAGCAGACAGTTTCTCGTCTAGTCCCATTCCAAAAGAGTAGGGTGTCATCTACGTATTGCAGGATCGTACACCCTTTAGTAGACGCGGAGCTGGCCGCTGGCGCGATCCAACCTTTTTCCTAGCAATTCACCAGCATAACCCTCAACACATCTGCTACGATAGTAAACAGGAGTGGTGATAGCGGGTCCCCTTGTCTGAGACCCTTCCTGCAAGGGAATGGTTGCCCCTACCTACCATTCACTGATATGGCCGTTTTGCTAGCCTGCAAGCACTGCCTGATCCAGCAGATCCATTTATTCCCGAAACCCCTATCCCTGAGAGCTTCCAGCAAGCACTCTCAATCGACCGAGCCATAAGCTTTCTCAAAGTCCAGCTTAAGCAGAAAGCTCTTAGAGTTGGTCGTATGGCAGCGGTGGATAACTTGTTCTGTCGTTGCCACACAATCTAAGATATTTCTGCCCTTAATGAAGCCTGATTGAGATTTGTTGATAAGGCTGTCCATAATACTCCCCAGGTGGATAGCTAGGATTTTTGTAATAATCTTCGCCGAGCAATTTATGAGGCTGATCAGCCTAAAATCGCCCACTTTCGACGCCTCTTCCCGTTTGGGAATCAGGACTACATCCGCAAAATTAAACATACCCAATCTGAGCTTGTTGTTAAAAAAGTCATCCAGCAATGCCATATAGTCCCCTTTAATTTCTTCCCAATTGGGAAGCTGTCTGGCCCTGGTGACTTGTCTGCTCCCATGTGACTGATAGCCTTTTTAACTTCCTCCTCCGTGAATGGAGACTCTAGACAGGATAGCGAAGGCGAAGACTCGATCTGGTAGGTCTGCCAGAAATCATTCCTGAGTGGGACCCGGAAGTTATTCTTCTTCCCCAAGAGGACCTTGTAATATCCTTGGAAGGCTATGGAGATCACTTGCTCATCTTGTACTGTCCCCGAGCTTGTTTCTAAGGATAAAATAAGATTAGACCTGCGCCTTGCACTTGCCACTCGGTGGAAGAAGGCCGTGTTCGCGTCTCCCTCTTTGAGCCACGAAATTCTAGATCTTTGTTGCCATTTAATTTCTTCCATCTTATATAGATTGGCAATATTCTCACGGAGCTCCAGAAGTTTATTTCTTTCCTCCTGCGTCAGGTCTCTCGATTCCTCCACACTTTCAAGTTCATCAATTCCTTCCAACAAGGAATCTTTTGCGCACCAGATGATCGAGAACCTAGATCGGTTCCATTTACATTGCCGCTTTCTTAATATGCAAATTTTTTCACACCATCGGCCTGCAGCATCTGTGCCAGTCACTGGGAGTGCCCAGTTTTCCATCACCAGGTGGTGAAACCCCTGAATCTCCAGCCAGGCCTTCTCAAATCGGAATTTACTATGTCTTTTGGCTCCCTGAAGCCCAACGTCAAGAAGGATTGGGGTATGATCTGACGTTGGTCTAGGGATCGATCTAGCCGTTGCAAGGGGGAACTTAGTCTCCCAATCCATCGATATGAGAATCCTGTCCAATTTTGCCATGATCGGAGTAGACTGCATGTTAGACCACGTAAATAGTCTATCATTAATAGGGATATTGATCAACTCAAGATCCGTTATCACCCTATTGAACTCTGCTCTGTGCCTGTCGTTGGAACCTCTACCCTTGTGTTCGAACGCAAATTGGGTAATATTGAAGTCCCCCCCGACAATCCAAGCCCCCGGCCAATGGAGACGAATATTGACCAGTTCTTGCCAAAAGGCGTCACGCTCTGAAACCATGTTCGGCCCATAAACAACTGTGATAGTCTGCATATACTTATCCGATCGTCGTTCCAATCGTGTAGTCAGGGAGAATGTACCATTATAGACCTCTGAATAGGTGAGCAGGTCCGAGTTGAAACCAATGGCAATTCCCCCTGAGGCTCTCGCGGATGGGCGTAAAACCCATTCCTTAATTCTGTTCCCCCATATTCTCTTGAGTTTGGTCCCATGAATAAGTTTGGTCTCCTGAAGCCCAACCACCTCCGTCTTGGACTTCGTGATAACGTCTCTAACCATATCTCTTTTACCTTTATCCCCCAGATCCTGGACATTCCAGAATAGCGTATTCATTGGGGAACCATGTCTGAGATGACAGTGTGTGAGGGACTCGGGCGGGTTTCGCCCTCAGAGACCATTATCCCCCTAGAGTTGGATTCTAGTTCCTTATGATCACTTGATTTAGCCCTCTCAGTTTCCCAACCCCTCATTTTATTAAGAAGTAACGCGTTGGGTTCTTTATCACAAACTTCCAAACCACAGGTAATAACTAATAGAAACACTTCAGAGTCTGACATGAAATTTAAAATATTAGCAAGAAAATTTTTTGTACCTCCATTGACATGTTTAGCCGCGTTGGCAGCCGCAACTCTCTCCAAAAAGTCATCCAAGGACTCCGCATGAGCCCTCTTAGGTGATCGCTGAACTCTATATCCAACCGCCCTTCGAGACTGTCCAGAACTAGAACTATCTCCCGGAGCTGAATCTGGAACAGTGGACAGGACAATCTCCGGCGAGATCTCCCTCTGGGTGTTAGCAATGAACTCAAAATCCTCTGATTCCTCCTCAGAGAAAGAAAATTCTTCATCTAGATTCAGCCGTCCTTCTAGATCCTCATCACTGTCTGTGGGTATGGTCTCCCCTGGAAGAGTATGCACTCTCAACGCGGACTCCTCATTGAGCCCGTCGCTTGGTAACTCACTAATAATAGTGATGTTGTCTGTTGCGGTCCCCTCATTGGGCCCACTCCCAGACTTATATTGATTCTAATTGCTCGAAACCCAAGTGCTACAGGTTCCAAACACAATAAAAGGGACTTTGGATCCATTAGCCCCTATATATTGCCCACCAACTGGCCCCAACCTAACACAGTCATTAGATCGCATGGCTAAATGATTCCGGCGGCATATCATACTGCCTTCCTCGATCCTATCGCCAGACAGCTGGTCGCAGGGGGCGGTGAGTTTACCCCCCTGCCAGCTGGCTGCGATTGATTGGGGGGGCTGTCGGTTGGTTCAGAGCTTGCAATTACCAAAGCTGGCTTCGTTAAAAACGAATCATTGTTCTTTAGCTCCTCAGCTCTGTCTTCTTCCTCAACCAGCGCCTTTTGCTTTTCTGCTCTGTCTTCTTTCCCATTTCTACCCACCTCCAAAGCTCCAGAGCCGCTATCTTCTTTCCCAAAAACGCCATCTTCCAAAAGCAAGTCTTTCTCACCCACTCCCTCAGCGCCTACCTTGTGCTTCTTCGAGTTCTTTTTGCTAATGTTGGACAGGTCTGCGCTCATCTGATCTCTCAGATCCATCTCTGAGTTCTGTCGCACCTGCTCTGCCGAAGCTGCTTTTTGATTTTCTGTAGCGAACCAGTGCTTTGTGACCCACTCCTTGGTCGATAGCGTACTTTCGGCTGCCACCTTACCCAAACCCTCGCTTGTCTTCTTGCCCAATTTGTTGGTATCCTTCACCAACCCTCTCTTCGACGCCTGCATGCTGTAGTCTGGTGTCGCTTTGCCAAGTTGGGGGCCTGCCTGCCCTGCCCCCCCCCCTCCCCCCCCCTTCTGGGCCACATCGACCTCCTCTACGCCAGTACCCAGTGGCAGATCACCATTTTTGGACAATTTTTTGGTTGTTAGTGTGTGGCTGGGCTCTGTCACTTCTGGGCTTACCAAATGTGGGAGACAGTGCCGATCCGCCGTTCGATCACATTTTTTAAGTTGTTATAGCAAGCCATAGAGGAAAAGGAAGGGGCGCACTTTTTTTAAGTTTTTATTAGTGTTTATATTAACTGTCTTCTAAGGTCTCAAAGCCGTGGGTAGGGTCAGTTTATGTTACTCTTTAATGTCGGTTAAAAATACTCATATTAATATATTAAATATGCATTATCACTATAGTTTTTTTAAAAAAAAAAGTAACGTATATAGGTTTTATAAATAAATAAAATTGGGAGCCCCTAAAAACGGCCAAAAATTGGGAGCTTGAGGTGGCCATCTCTCTCACCTCTCCATAGGGCCGGCCCTATCATATTGAATTGCTCTCTCCAATCGTTTAATTAATTGTATAATTTATACTTTATAGAACATCGCTCGATTTAATTAATTTGGTTAGAGATACACTATTTAATGATTTGTATTAATCTACGTGTAATTCTACCTTGAAGTGTAATTCAAAGACTTTATGCTATGCGCTAGCTCTTAAAATATGACGATACAATCTGTCTTGTAATTGTTCTGGTGAAAACATTTTCACCTTTCACTTGTCTACAAATTCTATCGACATTATCAGTGGTAGCAACTAAATTTGTCTGAGAACGTTGAACTTTCATGAGTTGCATAAGTAAACAACATATCTTATTTAAATTGAAATTGATGTATGGATACACTTCTGGATAGCATTGGTATAAATACCCGATACCTAGACCCGACCTTAACCCGGCATTGGACCGGAACCGATCCGGTCTATTCAGGTCTGGGTTCTAAAATATGACTTGTGGTACGTTTGGGTCCAGGTTCGGGTCTGTTCAAAATAGACCCAACCCAGACTCGGGCCTGTTAAAATAAACCCAAAAATTAAACATAAAAATAAATATCCTACCCTCCCCCCTCCCCTTCTTTCCCCTCAATTCTAAATTCTGCTCTTCCAAACCCAAAACTCATGTCTTCTTCTTCTATCTTCTATTCTGGATTCTCCACTCCCGCTCCTATCCGAACGGCTGGGAATCTTTTAATAGGACCTGGACCTGCAACCGGACCCGATCCCCAAGGGTCCCAATCCGGGTCCCATTTTTTTTGACCTGTAGGTGACTGGTGTGGGTCTGGGTAGTGAAGGACCCGACCTGACCCGACCCGATATCATTGCTACTTCTGGAACAAAAATCCTGTACTCCTCAGGGTAGACGATAACATGCAAAATATGACGTGGACCTTCAGATTGTGTTAGAAAGTCCTAACACGTTCGATTCATCTTGTTGCAACCTGCAAATGCCAACACAGTGCATCTAGTGTTTTGTCACACAAAAAAAGATTTAAAAAAAAAAACAAAAAACCGAAAAAAAACAAAAAACTTATCTGAATTAGTATCTTTCAAAATGTTCAACTATTTTCTTGTTCTTGTAAGTTTCATGAAACAAGGAAAATAATTATTCGGCCATATATGTCTTCATGCCAGAACCTGAAAGGAAGCTGTTTCTTTTCAGGTTAGTAATTAATCTATTATGTTAATCCAAAAACAAACAAAATAAACTGCAAAAAAAAAAAATTAAAAATAAATCTATAATGTTGATGTTTACTCATTATTTTTATATATACACATAATTACTTTTGGCCTAAATAGAAACTTGTAGCCGGCGTCCAGCAGGCCTTATTTTGAAGAGTAAGACAATTGTTATAAGGATCCCATTCTGTAATATATATATATATGTCTCTACACCTGTGTTTTCTACAGCGAAATCGAGAATTTGTTGAAGCTATGAACAACATCAGTCCGTCGCTCGCTGGACTCGCTCTTCTGTTCTGTACTCTGTGCGTCTGCGGTAACTGTTCTTCTGTTGTTCATAATCGTATGCAAATTTGCATGAATTTTGCAGTACAATTGACACGACTCTTTTTATGAATAGATGGAAAGGTGATGATGGAGTACATCGGAGCTACAGGTGCTCCGGTGTCTTTTGATGATGTCCCAATCGACCCTAGCATTGACTTCCACTTCCTCTTGGGGTTTGCTATTGATGCGGATCCCTCTGGCAACCCCCAGAATGGCAAGTTCTCACCGTACTGGATCTCCAATCTAACGCCGAGCTCCGTTCAATCTATCAAATCTAGCCACCCGAATGTCAAGGTCCTTGCTAGCCTTTCAGGTTGGAGCCTTGGCTCCAAAGTCCTAGCATGGTACTATTGCATTCTTTCTTCTTCAGTCACACGAGCACCAGTTCATCTCTTCAAATGCGACTCATTAAGTAGAAATTCATTTATTCCCTTCATGCACAATAATTATGATAGATGTATCATTCAAAAGAATACATTAATTTTCTCTCATTTCAGGTACAAACCCCAATCAACCTCCTCTTGGATATTCAATGCCTTCAAGTCCCTCAGTTCCCTTATAACAGAGTACAACCTTGATGGCATTGACATTGACTACGAGAACTTCCCCCACAATGAGACCACCAGCTTCGCGTTCTGCATTGGCGAGCTGATCACCAAACTGAAACAACAAAACATTATCTCAGTTGCCACCATCGCTCCATTTCACGCAACAATTGCTCCTTACATGGAATTATTTGGTCAATATGGAGACCAAATAGACTATGTTAACCACCAGTTTTACACTGATAAAGTGAGGCTTCCATCTCTTTACTTACAAGCATTCAAGCTAAGAGCAAGCCAGTCCAATGCCAGCAAGCTGTTACCAAGCTATGAAGTCAATGGGAGAGGTATACTAGGGGACGCATTTTTCTCTGCATTGCAGTTGATTCAGAGCAGCGGGTTTGAATTGAACGGAGTTATGATATTCTCGGCAGACGCATCTGAGAAGGATGGTTTTATTTTTGAGACGAAATCTCAGCAGTTCCTACTCAATTCAACTGCTAATTGACTGTTTTGATTTTATACATACTAGTGCTACACTCTATTATTTTTTTTCCCTTATTTGTTATCATTTTCTTTTTTAAATGGCTCAGATAATAAATACGGTGAATGTTCCCAGTATAGTGTATAGATGAGTGGATTCCGATATGACATGGTGGGAACTAAAGTTCAAAATTAAATCGGCTTAAGAATTGTTAATGTTGAATATGTCTCTTTCAAAAATGCGAAAAGAAAAAAAAACCTCTTCGTATAAACTGAGATGATGGTTAATCAGCAAACTCTAAGGGTGAGCATTTGATCGGTTCAGTTCGGTTTGAGCAAATTATCCTAAGGGTCTTTAGACCAAGTCCGAGCTACTTAAAACAACCACCACAAGAAACGGCTCACCATTCTTTCTCAACCTCACAAGCCAAACTAACCAACCTATAAATGCAACAATTCTCTTTTTCTAAATAACCAACTAAAAAGTTTCAGTGAAAAAAAAAAAAAAAGGTAAAAGAGAAACATATCAGATTAGCAAAATGGCTGAGATCAAGACTGCCGTGGTTGCATTCCTCCTCATCACTATCTTGGTTGCCTCATCGGTGCCAATGGCGAATGCCTTTGGTTGCCAGGAGGCCTGCGTTCAACGGTGTAGCAATGGTGTTGCCTCTAAATATCCTACTCCAAATAATGAAATGACACTTTTTTTAAATATAGATGCTGTTGCCGCTAAATCTGGTGTGGGGGCAAACAGATAGAATTTGTGGATTCTTGGGATGTTGAATAGTCAAACCTGAAACCTTTCTGCCGGAGTTTGACCGTTATCTCCTGCCGTTGACTTGCAAAAAGTGCGAAACACCGGGGTTGATCCCGGCGACGCACCCTCCGACGCTCAAGTCAGTAATAAGAAAGATTATGAAAGAGCTTTTACTGGCAAAAGATTGATTACCCGTTAACAGTGGGGAATGGGGGGTATTTATAGCCATCTTAGGGCCACGTTTTGGGATAAGATCAAATCCCTACTTCCCAGTAAATGGATAGAGTGAATCAGGGCCATTGATTAAGTATAATCATAAATCCTAATTCTATCCAGCTGGACTGGGTTCTTTGCAGGTTAGAACCCGCACCCAGTTGAGGCAGATCCGTTTGTGGGCTATTGGTTCTTTGGAGAAAAGACCCAGTACCCATTTCAGACCCGTCTGTAGGTGAAATTACCATTTTACCCCCGAGCTTTAAGATTCGTGCCCAATCTGGATGGTTCCGATTTAACCCTATTTTTAGCTATATCACGAGCCCCCCACTCCCGAAGACTGTGTTTGATCAGTCTTTGAGGAGTTGTTTTACAGTTTTAATGGCTTACGGAGTTGTATCGGAGTCCAAATGAGGGGTGTCGAATCTTTGTATGAGATATTATGGTGAATTTCAGAGCTAGTTGCGTGCTCAAGTTGTTCTTGAGCTCTCCTGGACTTTTGGTGATTTTCCTTAAATTTTATCTATATTTCGGACCATTTATTTAATTTTGCGAAGTGGTGATTCATTGTTCGGGAGCCTTAATTAATTATTCTAAGCAATAATTATTTATCCAGGGATTCAAAAGTATTTCTCCGAATTTATAATTATTTTTTAGAATTTTTAACTAATTTTTCCAAATTTTTAATCATTTTTCGCAATTTTTAAATAAATAATTCGATTTTAATAAATAAAAAATTAATTTTTAATTCGATTTATGTCGTGGCACGATCTGGGCCTTCCATCAGCCAGCGGTGCAAATTTATAGAGGATCGGATGGTCGGAGTAGCTCGGCGGCGTTTTTCTCCGCTTGCGGAGGTCGGTGCCCCGGTAGCTCGGCGCATTACGAGCTGCCGAGCTACGTGGCAAGATCTGGAGCGTCCATCATCGTGCAAATCACGAGGATGGGGGTTCAGATCACGAGTAAATGCTATCTTGTCGTTTTGTGGTTGTAGCATGATCTGAACCGCTCATCATGTTCTAGCGTGATTTTTAAAACGATCCAACGGTTGAGGTAGTTCGGCAGTCATTTTTCTTCAAATGTGAGGGTCGGTGCGTCGGTAGCTCGGCTATAGCTGCTCGGTTGCTCGGCAGCTCGGCCTTAGCTCCTTGGTAGCTCGGTGGATCGGCTACAGCCGCTGGTAGCTCGGTAACTCGGCCTTTCTTCCGTGGTTGCTCGGCAGCTCGGCCTTAGCTGTTTGGTAGCTCAGCAGCTCGACAAAGTGCCCCGGTGGCTCGACAGCTCGGGACAGTCTGTTGGGCCATGTGGCTGGATCTGGTGCGTCCATCACAGTGCGAATCACGAAGTTAAAGGTTCAGATCATGAGAAGACATTATCTTGTCGTTTTGTTGGCATGGCGTGATCTGAGCCGCTCATCATGTTTCGACACGAATTTTGAGACTATCTGACGGTAGGAGTGGCTCGACGGCATTTTTCTCCAAATGTGGAGGTCGGTGCCCCGGTAGCTCGGCAGAGTGTCTCGGTGGCTCAGCTCAGTAGGAGCCGTTGAGCCACGCGGCTGGATCCGGAGCGTTCATCATGGTGCGGATCACGAAGTTGGAGGTTCAGATCACGAGAAAACGTTATCTTGTCGTTTTGTGGGCTTGGCGCGATCTGAGCCGCTCATCATATTTCGACACGAATTTTGAGACAATCTGACGGTAGGAGTGGTTCGGCGGTATTTTTCTCCAAATGTGGAGGTCGGTGCCCCGGTAGCTCGGCAGAGTGTCTTGGTGGCTCGGCTCAGTAGGAGCTGTTGAGCCACGTGGCTGGATCCGGAGCGTTCATCATGGCGCGGATCACGAAGTTGGAGGTTTAGATCACGAGAAAACGTTATCTTATCGTTTTGTGGGCGTGGCGTGATCTGAGCCGCTCATCATAATTCGACACGAATTTTGAGAAAATCTGGCTGTAGGAGTGGCTCGGTGGCATTTTTCTCCAAATGTGGAGGTTGATGCCCCGGTAGCTCGGCAGAGTGTCTTGGTGGCTCGGCTCAGTAGGAGCCGTTGAGCCACGTGGCTGGATCCGGAGCATTTATCATGGCGCAGATCACGAAGTTGGAGGTTTAGATCCCGAGAAAATGTTATCTTGTCATTTTGTGAGCGTGGCGTGATAGCCGCTCATCATGTTTCGACACGAATTTTGAGACAATCGGATGGTAGGAGTGGCTCGGCGGCTTTTTTCTCCAAATGTGGAGGTCGGTGCCCCAGTAGCCTGGCAGAGTGTCTCGGTGGCTCGGCCCGATACGAGCCGTGTGGCCAAGGTCGAATCGTTGCCTTCGCCGCTCCTCTTCATTCTGCCGTTTAGTCTTCCTTAATGGGCCCCCGAGCATTACAAAAGCCCAACAGCCGCCTCTTTGGCTATAAGTTCTCACCCCCTCACCCCTTATCTCATTCTTTCACTTTTCACTCTCAAAATTTACTTTTGCCCTCGAGTTGCTCTGCTAGTGGAGATTTGAGCTCAAGGGCGGTTGTGCTAGCTGTCGCGAAGGCCAGGCGATTTCCGGCGAACTTTTTCCGACCATAAACGTCACATCAAGGTCAGTTTGTTTAACTTCACATATTTATTCTACGAGATGTCATGAGTATCCTCGGGTAGTGAGGCATCTTCCTCGGGGGGTCAGAGCGACGAGGAAAGGAGAGAAGTGGTGAATAGACGTAAGGGGAAGGAGTTAGTAGGGCCGTCTACATTCGAGGAAAAGGGGAAGGTAATGGCTCGGTCGCCGATCGTTGAGACGGTGGTGGAGACAGTGAGAGGAGCAGGCGAGTTAGGTTGGCTACCGACCGTGTTATCCGACCATGGGGGGATAAAGCAGTATAGCGGCGAGCTGCTGACCAAGGCTGTCTACGGTCGCTCGGAAACCTACAAGGAGAATGATCCGAGGGAAGTTACCGAGGTGGACAATATCCCTTCGGTTCTAACCGAACGAGATCTACTTCGGACTCGGTAGGGCTTCGCCATTCCCTCGGAGTACACACTGATTCTCCCCGGCCCCGGGGTGCCAGCGTGCACAGCCTTCACGCCGGATACTTGTGTCTTCGCCTACGACGCATTGAATGTCGGCTTCCATTTTCCTCTGCATTCTTTTATAAACGAAGTCCTACGGTGGTATGGACTGAGTCCTATTCAGTTCATGCCGAACATGTGGCGACATGTGCTCGGATTTCTACTCCAATGCCGAACAGCCAAGGTGGAGCCGCAGCTCGTCATTCTCCGGAGTTTGTATCGGATCAACAGGATGAGTAAGATCGAGCCCCGCTACTATCTCTCGTCTCGAAAAGGCATCAAGCTGATAGAGAACCCCGACTCGATAAAGTCATGGAAGGGGAAGTTCTTTCTGATCAAGGGCTCCTCAGCGTGGGACTTCCCGACCCGGTGGAAGGAGGACGTGCCGAAGTATGCAAAGGCCGAACCGGTGTTAACCCTGGCCGAGGCAGAGGTGGCGGCGAAGCTGATCGGTCTTCCAATGTTGAGTTGGAGGGAAATGACCGAGGAGGTGCTGCACGGGTCGGGCCTCAGTCCGATCGACCCAAGTACGCTCCAGACATCTCTCCTTTTGCTTTACTTTTCTTTAATGCCTTGTGTTTTTTCTAACTTGTTTTTCTTTTACATCAACAGAGGCTCCGAACATGGACTTCAAGGCGATGATGGCCGAACGAAACAAGGCCGCCGACACCAAGAAAAGGAAGAGGACGAGCGCTGGTCCCACTTCTGGCCGACCTACCAAGGTGCCTTCGGCTTTGGTCGGAACCGTCGTCCCTGCTTCTCCTCGGCGATTGTCCTCGACTGTTGGCATTGTTCAGCCGACCCCCTCTGCTCCTTCGGGCGAGGACTTCTCTGTCTTGGCGGCACTGGCGCTCGAGGCCCCGCTCCTGACCGAGGCCCATAAGAAAGTTGTTCGTCCACGATTGGCAGGTGATGAACCATGACGACTTCTTGGGGGACTCGGGGATGAGTATGCAGGCTATTCGCCATCTCCCGACCCTGAAGGACCGAGCCGCTCTGAAGGCGGGGACGACAGGCGATGATGCCCTAGAAATAGCTCGGTCGCTTATGTTGGTAAGTTTTCTCAGTTGTTGTTGATATTTTTTCGAAAATTTTCCAAGTCTTTAGTTCGGCTTTATGGCGTGTTCTAACTAGGGGTGTCAAAAAATACCATATTACCGTACCATGCCGTTACCATACCATATATTACCGAAATCTTGGTAATACCATACCGAAATCTCGGTATTGTACCATACCGAAATTATATGGTATGGTACTGGTACTCAATACTGATACCATGGTATACCGTACCATACCAAGTAATTAATATATATTTAATTTAATTTTTATATTTAAAAACCCAGGCCCAGACCTAGGACCATGCCCATTTTTCTTGTTTTCTTTTTCAATTTTTCACCCCAGTTATATTACTACTTTAATTATTCTTCCTTTTTTCCTTCTTCCTTTTTTTCTTCTTTGAATCTAGGGCACACGCACTGATTGACTGACGCACTATGCTGTCGAAGCACCACGCTGTCGCGACGCCACCTACCTTCTTCAGCCCCCATCGGTACAGTACTTTTGGAGGATTTTTCGACTAATATGGAAACTTTAAATTTTAGTTGGTGTATTAATATAAGATCCATCTTCTTCTTGTTCTTGTTGGGTCTTCTTGAGATCTTGGGTATTATTATTCACAAGTAATTAGGAATTTAGGATGTAAAAGATCTTCTGATTTGATTTATCAAATTAATTTTTGTGTTTTTTTAAGAGTTAATATAGGTGAAATCTTATTTATGTATTATATTTGTATCATAATCCTGAAATTGATTTATATATGAATCTTCTAAATGAGATACATACTGAAAAAAAAGAAGTAGAACAATACACAGAAATGAAAGAACCATCAAATATCATGAATGTTATGAAAGGAAAATAACAATACTGTTGTCATTCTTTATATATGAATCTTCTTAATTTCAAGTATTGTTGTCATTCTTTCTCTATATGCTAAAGCTATCCAATTATATCTAATCAAGCATATTGCAGAATGCTGAATCTAATAGAGTAGCATATTGAATCAATCATATTGCAGAATGTTGAAACTAATTTTCATACATAAAGATACATTATATTGAAACTTATACATCTCTGAAATTGTACAACAATAAAGTCTACAACCCTAATTTGTTGTTTGGCCTGGGTGGATTAAGGATTGGGCAGAAAAGGACTTTAGCTAATTCTTTTATTGAGGGTTTAACTATTTAGGGGATGAGAAAATGATGTTGATTTTTTTTATCCATGATCTTAAATTTTGTGTTGATTCTTTGTCACTATATCAGGTGATGTATGTTTGTTTGTGAGAATAATTTTTTTATTTGAATCTGTTTCCAATTAATCAGTTGAACTGTATGTTTCTGTATACTATTCGTGTTGGTGTTTCCCTGTTCCTGTATGTGTTTAATTTGTTTTGAGTGAGAATTCTAGAGCTTTTTGAAAGGAACATGCCTGAAGATATTAGTTATTTCAATGGATTTTTGTGATGATTTCTTCCTTCATTGTTAAACAGAAACTTATATTATTTGGTACTGCTGGTGATTGGGCTCTGGAAACACAGATGTTAGACTAAATTATGGACCGTTAGTTGAGTCATGTTTGAGAATTGACATTGGCTGATTATTGGAACTTCTTCATATATATATATATATAATTATTTATGTTGAAACTTCTTCATATATATATATATATATTTATGTTGAGCTTATTTATCCTTCTTTTGCCATTTATATGAATGTTAATTTTTTAAGCTAATTGATGTCCGGTAGTACCATGGTATTACCAATACTGTACCAATATTCCGGTAGTATCGAACTCGGTAGTACCAAAATCTTGGCATGGTAATGGTAGAGAAATTTGTGTACCAAGTATTCCGGTACGGTAGACGGTAGAGTAATGATGATACGGTATGGTACGGTATACCATCCCTAGTTCTAACTGCTTCTTCTTGCAGGCCACATGCCACTTCAGCCACCTTTTTGAGCAGTATGCTGAGCAAGAGAAGGAGCTGAAGGTCGCTTGTGATAAAGACAGAGCGGAGAGGGTGAGGGCTGTGAAGCAGTTTGAGGCGGAGCAGCGCTGCTCGGATGCTTTGGCGGCCCAGGTTGCCGACCTTGAGGCGGCTCTGGCGCAAGCGAGGGAGAAACTCGCTTCGGAGGTTGCTAAGGCAGCCGAGGAGAGGGCCGAAGCGACGAGGGCCTTGGAGGCAGTGAAGCGGTAACAAGCTGAGGTCGTGGAGACAGTGAGGGCGGAGATTGAGGCCGAGGCCAAGAAGCACATGGCGGCCAACATGGAGCAATCTTACGCCACCGCGCTCGAGCACATCGAGGCTCGGGTCTCCGGCTTCGATAGGTAGGGGTACAGGCTGTGGGGTCCGGTCACCGAGCCTAACGCCGAGGAAGAAGCCGAAGGAGAGGAGGAAGAGGCCGATGGAAAGGAGGGGGACGAGCAAGAAGGTGACGATGCTCTTGCCGACCCCGAGACTGTGGTGGTGGAGGGAGGTGGTGACCAGGTCGTGGCCGACCCCCGAGCCGGAGTGGCGGAGGACGAGGGGCCGTCTACCGAGGTGCCCGTTCCCGAGCTACCACTCAAGGTGGCCCCTTGATCTTCTTGTTCTTGTACATTTTTTTGTTGTTCTTCATGTACTGCCTTATAGCAGACTGGCCACTGTTGCGATCCCACAGAGATTGTAGATTCTAACTTACTAATCAATAAAATAGAAAACAGAATATTGAAGTGTCGTTCTAAAAGTCTAAAAGAAATGAAAAGATAAAAATCTAAATAAGTAGCATCACAAGTTGAGTCACAAATCTCTATCAAAGTAGTTGGGTATTGATTTCCACCAATAGTCAGTAATGCTAAGTCATATACTACATCCATTACTCATGTTTATTCTCCTTAAGGGCATGGTATCTACTCCTTAAAGTACTGTTTCCCTAAGCCAAGAATTAGGCATGGTATCTACTCTAATTCATTTCTTTCATTAAGTGTTTAGCATGGTATCTACTAAGTTGCACTTAAAGAAAACATAAGAACAATGGAAACGAACAAACACTCAAGGTCCTAAAAATTGGTA